>JAIUZE010006642.1:0-38615 GCA_022085475.1 Heliosperma pusillum
TAAAGGAAATACTAAAAGAAAATGAAACTATAATGTAAAGACGAGAATAAAGGTTACCGAAAAGGATGAGAAAAGATTGAAATGGAACAAGAACTTGAATAGGAAATGCAAACCCGGAAACTTGAATTCCAATTACAACTAGAACAACTACAATTGAAGAAAACTTAGAACTAGACTAAACTAAACTAGAGAAAACTAAAACTAAACTAAACTAAGAAAGAAGAAGAACTAAACTAAAGAGAAATGTAAGAAGAGAAGAGTTGTTGTGTGAAGAGATGGATGATATGATATGAGGGCTAGAGCATCTATTTATAGTATTAGGGTTTCGTGGAGAAGAGGTCGGGCATTAAACACATAGGTCAAAAATAGGATGAAGGAGCAGCAATGCTCGAAGCAGCACACATACCCGATCGGGTACACACTTACCCGATCGGGTAAGTTGTCATCTAGAAGTATTTGACTAACGTTTCATCTTCCTTCGCTTGACTTGACTTCCAACATCCCCCTTGACTTATACAATCGGGTTTGTTGATAGGGTATGATGTAAAGCGATGAATTCTCCCGTCTAATTGATTGATCTTCCGACAACTACGAAACCGTCTTTGCTTATTCTTTCTTTCGAATTAGTGAACCTTCTTGAAATGCATTTCACTTGGTCAAGCTTGCTTCTTCAAATCGTCGGGTTCTAGGCAAATGCTCGGGAATATAGAAAAAGGGCGTAGAAACGTCACTTTCCTTACAAAATAGGTTAGAACACAGGAATTCGCCTAGAAGACGATATTAGGTCATAAAGTGGCTTAACAAAGCACAAATGACATACAAAACCGAGCTAAATTGGGGGTTAAAACCATACAAATATTCAATTATCATATGTTTTCCCGCGCGAGCAAAATATTGAGCGCTAAAAAATTTCATCTGCGACGAAAATTCCGTCGCAAAATCCTCAAAATCCGTCGCTAAATGACTACTTGCGACGGAATTCAATCTGTCGCAAAAAATCCGTCGCAAAAAATCCGTCGCAGAATGACTTTTTTTTTTGTAGTGCATGTTGATTACAACGATAACATTTCATAAAACAATATAAGCCACTACAAGAATAACACGGAAACTGATGGAAATATTCCGTCAATAACAGATGTTATTCGTCAGTAATGTCGATTATGACGGAAAATCCGTGAGTAACGCGTGTCGGTTCATTTCGTCACTAAAAACTCATTTCTGACGGATTTTCCGTTGGAAAAAGCTTTACTGACGGTGTACTAACGGATAATTCGTCGCACAGTACATGGTCAAAGTCAACATAATGTTAACCATACTGATGGAAATTCCGTTAGTAAAGTCAAAATTCTCACAACGAGGATGCCTGTCAGAAAAGTCAACATGTGGATACGGGAAATCGCTTCCACGGATAAAAAACGCGAGTTTTAAAAGTCTTTAAAAAAACATTTTAAACCTTAGCATTTGAAAGGAGTTGCCGCTAAATTTTAATGGAATTTAGAAAACCGATTTAGAGATAAAAGATTCGTATGAGGTTACGTGTTAGAAAGACAATTTTAAATTCATTAAAAAAGCACTCAACCCCGCCCGTAATAAAACGGAATCTACAAAGCATAATAAATGGCTATTTGGAACGAGTTATGTTGAATGCAACCATGCGATTTAAACCTAACATATAAATTTTATTCTGGTCGTTTAATGCAACTTTAAAATTCGTCAAAATTGGTTTAAATCATATGAGTTCATTAACTAGTCTAGTAAACAAACAAAGGAGAAAGGGAGAGCATAGCATAAGAAAGACGAACGCACGTTAGAGGTTAGCAAAACAAAATATATAAAACATGAATTAGATCAAGACATGACAAGACTCGACATGTGTGAGACTCAAAGTTAAAAGAAAAGACAAAAGACATTCTATCTCAGGGTCACTCGATCAAATAACACTGTTCTCGGTCGAGTGACTCTGGAACATGCTCAAAACAACACAGGTAGAGAGATACTCGATCAACATATTCAATGTTAAATCTATATGATACAAAACAAAGCAACAAAGGTTAACAACATCGATATAACCTATATTGACGAACTACGCTAATTATAACGACAACATTGTTGGAGTGAGTGTCCTCCACAATAGTGCATTTATATAATAAATCTCATTTTGGAATATCTGTGGGATGACTAGTATATTGATACTCCACGTGAGTTGATTAACGTAAATCAATAACGATCAGCTGACTAGAGTTAGACGTTATTGTCGTATTACGGTGGTGATCAACTTACCCCTTTCGGTCACACCTAAGGGATGAGACCCAAACTGTAAACTAATTGTTTATATACGATACAGTTTAATTAGTTCTTTACATATATAATTGAAATGTGTTTGGTTACGAGAGTTATTTATTGAAAATTGAGTTAGGAACTCATTCAGGTTAAGCTTATTAGTCAATTATACGATAACTGACTGAATAAATTTTACGTCTTATTCTAATACGATTAAATAAGATTTAATTTAGTAATTAATCGTTAATTCACTAAATTAGTTGAGGTTTTCATCTATTTTGAGGTAGAGGTAATTAGTTCATTATATTTACAAGGAGTTGTAAAATAAATTAACTAGACATTATGGGACCCATTATATATTGATATAATGGTGATATATTACTTAAAGGTTAAGTATATATTATGTATTAATTTGAATCATTTAACTGTTATATGATCAAATTAACACTTAATTATACTAGAGAATTAAGCATATGATTATAAGTATTTGTGGGATAAATATCAAAAATCAAAATGGACCATTTAGCCTAAGTGGAGGTCGGATTCCATGTAGTGGAAGGAATGATTTTTGTTCTTTTCTTTTCTTACACTACAGCATGTGATTATGACATGTATAACACATGAACATGATCATATACTATCCTAAACTCTACCATTTTGCATGGGATTAAAATAAGCAAAATATTAGCTCAAAATTGAGCAGCATGACCGGCCATATGGGCTATATAAGGACATATTTGTTGTTCATTTCATTTGCTCAATTTTCACTTGTTTTTGCTATTTCCTTCAACTTATCTCTAAAACTCTCTGATCAAATAATAATCTTATGTTAATAGAGTAGTAATAAATCTAATATTATTCACTACTTGTCACTATATTTTTCTAGTCTAAAATTATAGTGATAGTTTGGGTTAGTCTTGGGTGCATGTTGGAAGGAGACTTTCTACATTGAAAGTTCATTCAAAGGAGATCATCCTCTTTGTTTTAGCTCAAGATCAATAAGAAAAGGAGTTTCTTATTGTACCCATAAATACCGAAATTTCGCAATGTAAGAAAATTTTATCTTATGTTTATTTATGCCTTTATATTGGCATGCATGTTACATAGATCATTGAATACTAAATTAACAAGTTAATTAGTAACTAATTAGAGGATTTTAATTAGGGTGTATGGAATTTCATGTGGTATCAGAGCTAGCTTATAGCATGCATGTTCATTTTGGGCATTTTTATTAAAGTTATAAGATAACCAAGAAAATCAAAAATTAAAGTTTAAATTTCATTTGGACGAAATGTTTTGGTGCATTCATGCCTACTGACTTCAAAATTTGTATGGTCCAATTTGGTGAGTTTACGGATTTATTTTCTATTTATTATAATTTATGCCTTTTAAACCGAGTTAAAATGCAAATGTTATGTTAAAAGTTAACTAAAATTAGTTTCATGTTGATTCTGGTCATGAAATTTTAATATGATCTCACATGCATATCTTCCATACTGTATGTAAAATTTCGTGACTTTTAATTAAGTATTGCATGTTTATTGATTTTTATGAGATAAAAGTAGATAATATGAGATTATAATGTTCATAAAATTGAAACGTCCATTTATGGTCATAAAATTTTGTGGTACATTTTACATTCTGATTTATATCATGTTGGTGAAATTTCATATTTTGTTTCACTGTTTTACTATATTTAATGGTTTTTATTCGATAAAACCGTTAAATACAAAGTTATTTGTTCATTAAATTAATTTAAAGTTTTTTGGGGAAATGTTTTATTTTTTTGGAGTTCCTTTAAATGTTCCATAATGTATTAAAATTTTAGTTTCAAATTTTTATGATGTGTAATTTTATTTTGGGTTTATTTCATAAATGTTATGATTAAACCTCTATATTTAGCAAGTACGATGAAATCAAATTAATTAAACACAAACAAAATTAGTGGGAACTAATTTTGAGTTCTAAATCAGATTATATAATTAGTTTGAGCTTAAATACAACTTAAGTGTTGATTATTGATTTTTAATGGTTAATAATCGATAAAATCCATAAAACTGAGCTAGAGTGAGCATGGCAAATGTTAAGGGCGATTTTGGCATGAATTTTACATCTTTTTATTTATGTTGTTTATGTTGAATGAATGAATGTCATTTATTTATTTTAATGCAAGTTGTATGTAACACCCGGAAATGTACCCTATTTTTCTAGTAGAAATATTTTACGAAATCTTTTCAGCAAATTTAAGTTTTAATTTAGAATTTTATGTTCCGAGTCGAATTTAGAATTTCCGAGTTCGTATTTGGAATTTCCGCGAGATTCCATGAGAATCCCGTCTTAAGGCGAGTTTGACTTTTCTTGACTTTTAAGTCGTCTTTGACTTTTCTCGACTTTTAAGTCGTCTTTGATTTTTCTTGAATTTTAAGTCGTCTTTGACTTTTCTTGACTTTTGAGCCGCCTTTGACTTTCGTTGACTTTTCCGACTCACCCTTTACTTATACTCCCTTCTAACCTTAACCTAATTTTCATTCAAACACAAACACAAATATCTTCCTCCTTAAGAAATCTCAAGAACTTTCCCTCTTTGATATCGATCTTAGAATTTGCACAGCTTCTTCGTTCTTTGATAGAATTTACGTAAGTTCGTCTCATTCTTCTCCCCTTACCTTCCTCTATCCGTATTGATATTAAAATCATCGTCTTTCTCGCTTTTCAAACTTTCCGTCTTTCTCAAGATGAATTTTAGTCATCTTTTACGATCTATATGTAGGTGGTGACCTCCAAGATCCCGAAAAAGACTACTTTCTAATTGAAGAGGAGCTTGACGAGTAGTGAAGACGCTTAAAGGTAACGGTGAAGGGTTACTCGATATCATTTACGTGTTTTACATGTTATCTATGCTAGGAATCATGTTTAGAATACGATTAGTGAGTTTGTTGAGAATATATATACGAATCTATGATTTATGTTGATAATCGATAATTGTTAAATGTGGATCCTTAGTGAAAAGGGTGATTTTCGTGCATATGGACCCCAGCCGGTCGACCGGCAGCCGGTCAGACCACCGGCTGGGGCAGTGGCTGTATATTGTTGTGTTGTTACGTGATTTTGATATATGACATGGGTCTCAGCCGGTCGACCGACAGCCGGTCAGACCACCGGCTGAGACACCTCCTCTTTCTTCTTTATTTTTCAAATGACCCTTTGGTCCCAGCCGGTTGACCGGCAGCCGGTCAGCCTGACCGGCTGGGACATGCTGTGTTTCAATGTTGTTTCTAATATGACTTTTGGCCTTAGCCGGTAGACCGGCAGCCGGTCCACCTGACCGGCTGAGCCCTGCTGGATGTTCCTTGTGAATTTTGTTTACGGTTTTCATTTATAATATTTCCGATGGTTAGTTTATCGTAAAATTTTACGTAGTGACTTATAATATTAATGTGTTGAATATATCACATGTTTCGTGACGGTTTTCGATATATCCCTCTTTTGAGTCGGTTTTACATATGTTATGATTTGAGCACTAATGATTTGGTGCTATGAACTCTCATTTCCCGGCTACACCTTATACTCGTTAGACTGGAATGTCGGAGCGATGGGGTGTATCCTTGATGCTTGTATGCATGTTTAGTGGGGATATGACAACGTTGTTAGGAGGCGAACGCAATGGGTTGATCGACCCGACCGTCAAATGTTGTATACCTGCGAGGTGGTGTTATTGCATGTAGCGTACTAGCTTGACTTTTGACTATAGATCTCTTTTTGCCTCTTTCGTGAAGGTTGACCGAATTTGGGGTACTCGACGTCTTTGTATGATCGAGTGTTGGATGTGGAAGGTCTTACCACATGTCGAATTGGAACATGTCTTATTCCGAGAGTCTGGCCAGGTTTAGACTAGGTCCGTATTATTATCGTCATCCTACCGAGAGGATTAGAGTCTTGTTTGTACGAAACGTCTTATCGTACATGATTCCGGGAAACGTCTTATCCCGTGAACTTGTTTGTCTAGGTCATGAGTATACGAAACGTCTTATCGTATACGGTTCCGGAAAACGTCTTATTCCGTGAGCTTCCATTGGCTTGTCTTGCTATTGTACACGATGCTAGTGCGTTTCATTTACCGTGAGAGATGTCGTCAATATATTGGTATGGTTGGATGAATGATTATATGATTGATCATTGAATGACTTGGTATGGTTTGTTTGTCGAGTCTCAATCTTATCAAGTATATGCCGCTAACTGTGAGATGTAAGCCCTAGTGAGTATATAGTTGCCTAAGGGTGTCTTTCCCGAGTCTTTGAATAACATGATGGTTTCGGAATTGATTTCCACATGATCTTATCATTATATATTGTATTGCCTATCTTTTCTTATCGTAACTCACATGTATATCTATATATGCATGCTCTACTTTTGTATTTCCTTATATGTACGTTAAAGGTGATATGGCTGTGAGAACCCGGAGTTACTCCCCACTGACTGTGGCGTTCATGTTTTTCATGAATGAACAGGTTGCTTGCATGGATGGCTTTTTGCTTATGCTATTTTGGGTTCGGGTGTGAGCTAGCGGGCGTTGTCCCTGGATGAAACACCTCTAGACGTTGTTTAGCTAGTTGCTAATTACTTTGTCTTTTGTTAACACTTTGAGAGACTACGTCTCTTGTGGTATTTTTATTTAGTTTGTAATATTTTGACACTCCTCGTTTTATTTAACTTGCATGTATAAAAGTTTTTAAAAACTACCTATTTCCGCTATATAATTCACATGCTTGTATGTTTTATATTTCCGCATTCGCGAGGGTTGTCACACCGAGAGTTCTAATGTAGAATCGATTAAAGAGTTAATTCACCGAATTATGTTAATAAGGGATGAATCGGCTTACCGTGCCCAAGTTGATATACATTTGGATCTCGGAATCATTTATAATAGTTGGGTAGAGGTCACTATTTAAATGTTGAAACTTGTTTGAAATGTTTACAAGTATTTAAAATGATAAATGTTGACATTTCCTTTATGTCTTAAATTTGTAGTTAACTTTGTTCAATCGCAATGGCTAGTTCATCCAACACCAATGCTCCAACTCTCACGAATGTCTCATGGCTTCGATCCTTTATGGATCGATGCAAGTTATAAAAGAATGGCGCAAATTTTGCCGATTGGAATGCGCAACTCTGCTTGGCCGCGGAAGGTGACGAAAAGCTTCGTTACCTTACCGAAGCCTCTCCCGAAACACCTAACGAAAGGTCAACCGCCGCGCAAGGCGAGCTTATGAGGCTTACCAAAAGGAAGCCGCCGCGATAAAAAAATTTTTGATCTTTTCTATGGAGGCCGATCTCCAAAGGAGTGCCATAAATATGAGCACGGCCTATGAGATCTATGCCAAGCTTGTGACCATGTTTTCACAAGCTCCTAGAATCATTCAATATGAAACGGCTTCCGCGTTTTTTGATATGAATCTTAAAGAGGGTCAAAAGGTTAGCCCTCACGTACTCAAATTGATTGAGCATGTCGAGATTCTTAAAGTGCAAGGGGTTGACATTCCCGAACAACTCGTAATTGACCGTGTACTACATTCCTTGGGGGAGAATCAAGGCATATGTGCTGTTTAGGGTAAACTACAATATGCAAAATATGCAAACTTCTCTCCACAAATTACACAAAATGCTTGTGCAAGCGGAGAAAGACATGGGGCTAAATGTTAGCACCACCAAGGATGTACTACACATCAATAACAAAAGCAAGGGGAAGTTCAAAAAGGGTGCAAGCAAGGGAAAGAAGCCCTCCACCTACAAAGGCAAAAGAAAAGCTATTGAGAATAACTCACTCAATCCTAAGAAAGGTGCCTCATACGAGGACAAATGCCATTATTGTAATGGCGAAGGGCATTGGAAAAGAAATTGCCCAAAGTATCTAGGAGATATCAAAGCCAGAAAAATTGTTTCCGTTGGTAAATTTTCATCCCTATCTTTTATGTTATGATCTCAACTTTGGTATATAGATACAAGTTGTGATTCTTACCCTTTTTAATTGTAATTAGGGCACCCAAGTAAGGACAAGCAAGCCTAAAGAGATTCTTCAAGGGAAGCTAAAGTAGCCACCCATGGATGAAGACATAAGGAAGCTTGGACTCATTTTGTGTTGTCTTCCTTATTTGGGTTGTATTTTGTGACGTTGTTTTAGAAACTCTTTATTTCCTTGTTTGACAATGGGAATTTGTTTATTTCCTTTTATTAACTTTTGGTTGTAATTGGATATTAGTGACTTGGTTTTCAACCCAAGTCACTCGGTTTATGAAACTTTATCATTCTAAAACTTGTCATTATACTCTACTTGAACTAATAACATAAATTATATCGACTCAAATTGATCATATAAGTATTATGATGATTGGATCATTATAATAAAAAGCTAAGAATTCGATTCCCTCTTTGAAAGATCAATTGCTAAGTCAAAATTGAGTTATTGAACTCAAAATAGGGAATCTACCAAACCTATTGGCCATACCACTTATAAAGAAAGTAAATGACATGAATATGAGTTCACCTCTTTAGCTCTTATAGAACTAGTCTATATTAAAGCTAAGATTCGATGTCTTTACAAAGAAGTCTTTGGTAGATCACTTAAGGTCATGTTGTGATACTTCTACCTCGCTCACGAGTATGAGTACAAAATTGTTTGTGGCTCATAAGGCTATCTTTAAAGAAAAAAAATTGTATTTTTAAAGTTAGAGTGGGAGAAAATAAGCCACAACGAAAACCTAGTTAGGAACTAATGAGAAAACCAAAAGAAAATGTTCTTAGGTTAGACTCAAGGCTAGTGAGGAGACCAAAAGAAAGCGTTCTTAGGTGAACCCTTAGACTAGTGACGAGACCAAAAGAAAATGTTCTTGATAGACAAAAAGAAAATGTTCTTGATAAAATAAGATTATGATCTATGAAGTGGAAGCACCTAGAAATTTTAAAATTCGATTTTCTAACATAAGAGACTTATAAAACTAAATGGAATCTATGCAAAGAAAATTTTTTATTTGGAGTTGTCCAATTGTAGTTGCATGGATAGACATGTAGATGTCTTCAAAAGCCAAGTTAATTCGTAACTATGCTTAGATCCGAATCATCAATGAAATACCTCATAGTAGGTGTGTATAAGATACACATCAAAACCATATGTCCAAATAGGGATTTGGAATAGGATGTGTACATGACACAAGCCTAAGGTATCTACCTACCTAAGGCATCCACCTAGAGGTTATGGTGATATTTTCTATTATGAGATATAAGAAGAGTTTCATTCGAATTGTCGAAAACTCATGTATAGACATGAAATTCAGTGGGAGTTAAAGTCATGTATAGACATGAAGTTAAGTGGGAGTTAAAGTTATCATGTAAAGACATGAAGTTTAGTGGGAGAAGTTGTTTTCCACGTGAATGGCGTATCACTCATTGTGAGTAACGTATTCGTGTTACCTTTTTGAAATAAATGGTTGGTTTTTAATGTTGGATAAAAGAGGGCAACATGTATACTAAAATCAAAATCTATTGTGGAATAGAAGATTTTAGCTTGGCATTTAAAAGGTATCTTATATCGATAAGATCCTTAATCTATTCAACAAGTTAAATAGGTTGTTTATGTTGATAAAAGTGGGATCACTATGAAAGGGTCATAGTCATCCACTGAACCTAAGAATTGTTGATCACATGATACCGATCATGTATGCCATTACATGCACATACCTAAATGAATTGTATGCTGGGAGCATGACAAGCCTAAAACAAAACAATCCAAATGAGAGTCATTGGATAGCCTACGAGAACATCCGTAGAGTTCTCGAGGAGAACTAGGGATTCATTCTTGTGTTTGGTAGAGATAATTAGGATATGTGGTAAAGGTTACACAAATCCAAATTTCCAAACTTATAAGGATTTATCGAAATCCTAGGCATATTTTTGTTATATATAAGAGAAGCGAATAACTGAAAGCATGATTGAAGAGTCAATCATCATAAATTTTACAAATAGAGACCTACTACATTATGATGAGGATAAGGTGGCATACAAGGATATAATGGTAGATCCTTACATATAAATACCTATCAGTTATCATGATAACGAGTGGGAGCATCTTTCAAGTTAAAGAGCCCAACACTAGATAAATATCTAGATATGTACGTAGATGAATTCATGTTATTAGGAATAACGTTGGATGGAAGGAAAAAGCAATTCACAAGGGTTGAATAAATGAATATATGGAATATTCACTACCCAAGCCTTTATTGAATTTAATAAGATCGTCATGAATTGTCATGGACGAAATAAACTATAGATTATATAATATGAAACAATAACATTGTGTTGATTGTTCATATATGATAATCACATTTATCGTTTGAGTTTCATAAACTCAGTTATGTGCTTTGTTATATCCAAATGGATTGTAGAGACAATTTAGGACTCCATTAAAGTGGACTGGATTAACATAGCATTTGCCCCTAGTTACTTATATGAGGTGACGTCTCCAAGTAATTAGAGTGTGATGCGATTGATGGCAAGTTCAAATACCATAGGGTGACTTCATGTTACTTATATGTACGTAGATGAATTCATGTTATTAGGAATAACGTTGGATGGAAGGAAAAAGCAATTCACAAGGGTTGAATAAATGAATATATGGAATATTCACTACCCAAGCCTTTATTGCATTTAATAAGATCGTCATGAATTGTCATGGACGAAATAAACTATAGATTATATAATATGAAACAATAACATTGTGTTGATTGTTCATATATGATAATCACATTTATCGTTTGAGTTTCATAAACTCAGTTATGTGCTTTGTTATATCCAAATGGATTGTAGAGACAATTTAGGACTCCATTAAAGTGGACTGGATTAACATAGCATTTGCCCCTAGTTACTTATATGAGGTGACGTCTTCAAATACCTGGTCGTGGCAAGAGCTACTAGTATTCTTTTTGAGTCAATTCTTTGACTAAAGACTGTTCGCCTAAGGTGGCACAGTTTCAGAGTGACTTTGATTTATGCTATACGACCTTCGTAACTGGGGTCAAATGAGCATCTTTTGGGTCATGATGAGCTGTGGCTATTCGAAGGGAATAGTGCGATAGGAATTGTCCACCCCTTGTCAGGGTTGTTTTAAATCTCAAGGCCACTCGAGGAGGAGTAAACTGAAAATGCGTGGCCACGCTCGGAAGGTATTATTCCGGTCAGACAGTTACTCTCCAGATCGAGGAAACCACTCTTGATATGATCAAATGCAAGTACGACCTGCAAGACACCTTGCATTGAGTGGGAGATAGTAATAGGACAAGAAAATTGGTGACGCACACTTTTCTCGGACAAGTGGGAGATTGTTGGAGTAAGTGTCCTCAACAATAGTGCGATCACATAATTAAATCTCAATAATAAAGAATACAAAAAGGGATGATGAATATTATAGTCAACTGGTCAACATAAATCGGTCACGATTGGCTCAATTGAGTTTGACGTTACTGTCGTATGACGGTGGTGATCAGTTGATCCCTTGAGGTCACACCTAAAGGACAATCCCCAAATCATGTACATTAATTAATTGTATATTGATACAGATTAATTAATCCCTTAATTTGAACAAGTTTAAAGTGAGAGTTATATCTTATTGTAATGTGATTAAATAAGATTCATTTTGGTAATTTAATTGTTATATTACTATGAATGCATTATGTTTATGAAACATTTGAGATAAGTGAAATTGGTCGATTATAATTACAAAACTGTTGTAGATTATATTAACCAATTATGAGATGACCCATTTTATTTACATGTAATTATAAAATGTGACTTAAAATATTAAGTCTAATTTATTTGTTATGAAATTGCATTTAAATTAGTTAAATGTACATTTATAAGCAAAAATTACATGTTACATGTCACTTGTCACATATGTGACAAATGACAACTTGAAAAAATAAAATGGACACCCATATTACAATGGGTGCAGCGGTTTTATAGTGGGTATTAGGGTGATTAGTTTTTGTGTATTATTCTAATTAGGAATTAGACACAATCATACACTAGATTAATACCTACACTCAACCTAATGCCTTGTTAAGAACAAGTGAAAGGGACAACACCACACCCATGTGATGGGTGGGTGGCCGGATGACAAAAGAGAATAAGAGGACAAATGTTTCCTCTTATTCAAACACACAATCTCATATTTCATTTGCATGCTTATCTTTCTACAAATCTCCATCTCTCACTAAAAGAAATTGAAGAAATTCTTCTTGTGTTCCTACACTAATAATATCATTACTAAGGGTAGTAATATATCTATTAGTTCATAATAAGGGTGTCTTGAATATTATTCTAGAGTAGTAATATTTAAGAGATTAAGGGTTGTCTTGGTGCAACTTATAGGAGAGTTTCTAATTTGAAACTAGGAAGATCATCCTCATCTTGCTAGCTCAAGAACAATATTTGAAAGGAGTTCAAGTATTGTGCCCATTTCTTGAAAAATCAATATAAGAAATTGTTCTTCTTATTCTTTTGTTATGCATGCATAAGATCTATATAGTTTAAGAGTAAACTTTTTGTAATATGATATTAGAAATGTCTAATATTGAGTTTAAGAAACTTACAGAGTTTGCATGATTCTCTCGCTTGTTTCGAATACCATAAGATCGAAAGTCGTGGTTTTTCGTAGAAGCGCTAGTTTGGCAAACCGTATCTTGTGACGCGATAACTAGTTAGAGTCGGTGTGAGGAGGAATTGGAAGATTGAAAGCCTCAATTCACTTTCCTAGACTAGACGACATTTCAACTATTAAACCCGGATTTTTCACCCGACTTTACTACCCATATGAACCCACTCACCCTAGTTTTCTCTCTTATTCGATAAAAATCCAACCTTTGTCGTTTTAAACTCCTTTTGTTGTTTGTATTTGCTTTTTATTATTCTTATTTAGTTTAGCCAACAAATCCAAACCCAAATTACATTGTGACTTTGCAAGAGACTTAGTAGACTATTAGATCACTTTTAGACACCAACCGTCCCAAAGATCGACACCCTTACTACACCACTATATCTTACATCAAAATGGCGCCGTTGCCGGGGAGAGTGTATGTTTAATTTGATTGTTTTTAGTTTGCTTTAGTTTTTTGCCTCTTGTCTTGAGAAACCTAGTTTCTCGAGCCATTCTCACCGTTTACATTTAGTTTTCTTGTATGCCTAGGCGAGCTCCCCCAAAGGATCAACCTCCAATCGATCCCGAGATCGAAAGGACCTTTAGGAGACTTCGCAAGGTCTTCAAAACCGTAAATAGAAGCTCTTCTTCGAATCCGATTACTACAACATAGGAGCCTCTACCTTTGATTGAAGAAAGGAAAATCCGGGAAAGTAATGAGGTAGAAATTGAGCATCCAGGCGTAGATAATTGGGAGGATCCTGTGCCGATCGCGGAATTTGTAAATCCTTTTGGAATCCCACCAACCGTCCCACTTCCCATCCAACCACTCAACCTCCCAAGAATGCCTAAATTTTCATCTCACTCTATTCCTACGGAAGATACTCTTCCAAACACCACCCATGTCCCAAAAAATTTAACCGGAAATTTCATTGCTAAAACCGCTTTTATCCAATTGGTGGAGAGGAACCAATTTGTAGGTATGACAAGTGAAGATCCTCATCTACACATGAAGACTTTTGTGTTTATTGTGATGCCGTTTCTCAAACGGGAGTGACTCAAGACCAAATTTGATGGCTCTTGTTTCCTTTCTCTCTTATTGGAGTGGCAAAACGATGGTTGAAGAGTCTTGATAAGGTTGCTCTAGGTATTGACTCATGGAAGAAGCTAGCTCTAGCTTTTTATCAAAAGTTCTAACCACCAAAAAAGACAAATATGTTTAGAGCTAAGATAACCGGCTTCAAGCAAAGGGATGAAGAGTCACTCTATGAAGCTTGGGACCGATTCAAGGAGATCATTCGGTCTTGCCCTCACCATGGTTGAGTGAGTGGTTCTTGGTGCAACAATTTTGGAATGGACATTATGAAGATGCTAGAGGAATCTTGAATATGGGATCAAATGGAAGGTTCAAGGAAGTAGATGATGCTCAAACTTGGGCACGAATAGAGGAGATGGCGGTCCATAACTCACAATTTAGTAGGCCAAGGCAAACTCCTAGGGGAAAGCATGAGGTGAGCTCCGTCACCCAAATGGGAGCCGACTTTGAAGCTCAACTTAGCTCTTATATGGAAGCAATGAACCTCAAAATTGACCAACAAACGGCCCTATTCCAACAAGCTCAAAGCTCATGTTCTCAACAACCTATGCAACAAGTGAATGCTATGGTGATGGCACCAAGCTTAGCTCAAGGGGTTTGTGAGTGTTGTGGAACATTTGGTCATGATTCTTAAGATTGTAGAGGATCCGTGGAACAAGTGAATTCCTTTCAATCTTATAGGCAAGGAACTCCCTACTCCAACTTTTAAAATGAGAACACAAAGAACCACCCAAATCTCTCATATAAAAGCCAAAATGTCCAAAACCCTCAACCACAACCATATGTTGCCCCACCCTTGAGAAACAATCAACAAAACATTCAAAGACCACAATACAATCAAAATCAACCATCTTACAATCAAAACTACACTTCCAACAATCAACCACAATACAACCAAAATCAATACAACCCACCACCACAAAATCAACCTCCCATGCAACCACAAGTTGGAGATCCAAACTTGGACATTCAAAAAGCGATCCTCCAATTGCAAAAACACAACCAAGCCAAAGATATTATCATCAATAACATCCTTGCCCACAACAAAATTCTTGAAACTCAAGTGACCGAAATAGCCTCGGGGAGTTCTTCTAGGGGAAAAGGTCAATTACCTCCTCAAGGTAACCCACCTAGAAATTAAACTGCAAATGCCATACATTTGAGGTGTGAAAAGAGTTATGAGGGAACAAAGATGCCAATTGAAGATGATAATGGTGAGGGAGATAAAGTGGTAGATGATGGACCAATTAAAAATGAAGTTGTTGAATTGGATGACAAGGAGGAAGAGTGCTCTTCAAGTGAGAAAGTTGTTATTGAAAAGAAGGATGAAGTGGTAACAAAGAACAAGAAGGTTGAGGAGCCTATTGTGATAAGGCTATCTTTCCCTTCTAGACAAGCAAAAACAAAGCTAGACAAGCAATTAGGCAAATTCATGGACATTGTCAAGAATTTGGAGGTCTCCATTCCATTCACCGACCTCATCACTCAAATTCCCGCCTATGCAAAATTCATGAAACACATCCTTACAAGAAAGAAGTCCTTGAATGGAGTTGAAACCGTAGCATTTACCGGTGAGTGTAGTGCGTTTTTACAAAACCCGACCCCTAGAAAGTTGAAAGATCCGGGTAATTTCTCTATCCCATGCACCATAGGCAACATAACAATTGACAAGGCCTTGTGTGATTTGAGAGCTAGTGTGAGTGTGATGCCATATTCCATTTGTGAGAGACTTGGCATGGGAGAACTTAAATGCACCAATATCACACTCGAAATGGCGGATCGATCTACAAAGCAAAGTTTGGGTGTATTGGAGGACATCACGATTAGAAATGGAAAGTTCTTCATTCCGCTGGACTTCATAGTTCTTGACATGGCGGAGGATTCTCAAATCCCCATTATTCTTGGGAGGCCATTTTTGCACACCGCTGAAGCTGTGATTGATGTAAAACATGGGAGGCTAACCCTTGAGGTGGGAGATGAAAAAATAACATTCAACTTGCAAAGTGCCATGAAAGCTCCAAATCTTGGAGAATCTTGCTATTTTATTGATATCATCGATGCCTTTGTTGAAGAAGTGACACCTAGCTTCTTTATGAGGGATCCTTTGGAAGCTATCTTGACCTTGGAGCCAAGGGATGTTATGGAGGATCTACATGGGTTTGAATTTGACTTACTTGAAGCAACCTTGGAAGGATAAGAGCTTAATGAACAACAACTTTTAAGACTTGAGTCTATCATCCCAACCTCTTGTGCGGTAGATATTGCGGTAGAGGTACAAGCCCCTTCTCTTAAACCCCTTCCCTCTAACTTGGTATATGCTTATCTTGATGAGTCAAAATGAAAACCCGTGATTGTAAATGCTCACCTTGATGATAATAAATTGAATGCATTGTTGTGTGTTTTAAGAAAGCATGCAATGAGAAAGCTATTGGTTATAGCTTAGATGATTTGAAGGGGGTTAGCCTCGAGTTGTGTATGCATAGATTTCACATGCAAGATGATCATGAGCCTAGAAGGCAACCTCAAAGAAGACTAAACCCCACCTTGAAAGAGGTAGTTAAAGGTGAAGTCATGAAACTACTTGATGCCGGGATCATCTACCCAATATCTTACTCCGATTGGGTTAGCCCCGTGCAAGTGGTGTCAAAGAAAGGTGGCACCACGGTAGTGAAGAATGATAAAGATGAACTAGTGCCTACTAGGGTAGTGACGGGATGGAGAATGTGTATCGATTATAGGAGGTTGAATGCCTCAGCTAGAAAGGATCATTTTCCCCTTCCCTTCATTGATCAACTCCTAGAAAGACTTGCCTCAAACAAGTATTTTTGTTATTTAGATGGATACTCGGGATTTTTCCGAATCCCAATCAACCCAATTGACCAATATAAGACCACATTTACATGCCCTTATGGCACTTTTGCCTATAGGAGAATGCCCTTCGGCCTTTGCAATGCCCCGGCCACATTCCAAAGATGCATGATGAGTATTTTTCCGATTATATTGAGTCTATCATGGAAATTTTTATGGATGATTTTAGTGTGTATGGGAAAGACTTTGATTTGTGTTTGCATAACTTGTCCTTGGTGTTGGAAAAATGTGAAGAAGTGAGTCTTGTTTTAAATTGGGAGAAATGCCACTTCATGGTAAATGAAGGGGTAGTTCTTGGTAATCTTATCTCGGAAAAAGGTATCCAAGTTGATAAAGCAAAGGTGGAAGTGATTGAGCAATTACCCCCACCTTCAAACCTCAAAGGGGTGAGAAGCTTCCTTGGTCATGCCGGCTTTTATCGCCGGTTCATCAAGGACTTCTCCAAAATTGCTAAACCACTTACACAACTTCTTCTTAAGGATACCCCTTTCCATTTTACTAATGAGTGTGTTGAGGCATTTTCTAGGATAAAGGAAGCTTTTATCTCGGCCCCGGTCATGCGATCCCCGGAGTGGGAATTGCCATTTGAAGTAATGTGCGACGCAAGCGATTATGCCGTTGGCGCGGTTCTTGGCCAACGGAAGGACAAAGCTTTGCATGCCATCTACTATTCTAGTAAGACCCTTGATGAAGCACAAGTTAACTATGCAACAACGGAAAAAGAGCTTCTTGCTATTGTTTATGCTCTTGACAAATTCCGTTCATATTTGATTGGCTCCAAGGTCATTGTTTATACGGACCATGCCGCACTTAAATATTTGCTTTCGAAGAAAGAAGCTAAGCCCCGCCTCATTAGATGGATCCTTCTCTTACAAGAATAAGATTTGGAGAAAAGAGATAAGAAGGGTGTGGAAAATGCGGTGGTGGACCACTTGTCCCGGCTATGCTTTAATGGAAGTAAAGATGACATGCCTATCAATGATTCAATCCTGGTTGATTTTCTCTTTGCCATTAATGAAACCATTCAAAATCAAGCACCTTGGTTTGCAGACTTCGCCAACTACATTGTGGGTGGTGTTCTTCCACCGGGCATCAACCACAATCAAAAGAAGAGGTTTTTGTTTGAAGCTAAGAGATATTTTTGGGATGAACCTTTATTGTTCAAGGAGTGCGGTGATGGGATGTATAGAAAATGTGTTCCTCAATTGGAGTATGAAGATATCATGAAAGGATGCCACTTGTCTCCTTATGGAGGGCACCATGGGGCAAGCAAGACCGTTGCCAAAATACTTCAATCCGGCTTCTTTTGGCCCTCTATGTTCCAAGATGTTAAGCACTTTGTCCAATGTTGCGATGCTTGTCAACGCACCGGCAACATCTCTTGGAGGAATGAGATGCCCCAAAGGGGGATTCTTGTGGTGGAGGTGCTTGATGTGTGGGGCATAGACTATCAAGGCCCCTTTATTTCTTGAAAAGAGAATAGGTACATTCTAGTGGCCTTAGACTACGTGTTCAAATGGGTTGAGGCGGTGGCTTCCCCTACTAACGATGCCAAAGTTGTCATCAATTTCCTAAAGAAGCTTATCTTCCCCCGGTTTGGAGTACCTAGAGCTTTAATAAGTGATGGAGGCACGCACTTTCATGAAAAACGACTTGACTCACTACTCCTTAAATACGGTGTTCATCACCGTACCGGTTTGGGGTATCATCCCCAAAATAGTGGGCAAGTCGAAATCTCTAACAAAGAGATCAAATCTATCCTTGAAAAAGTGGTCTCAAAGCACCATAAAGATTGGAGTTCAAAGCTCGACGACACACTATGGGCATATAGGACGACATTCAAAACTCCTATTGGAATGTCGTCTTATAAGTTGGTGTATGGCAAGTCTTGCCATTTGCCCATCGAGCTCGAATACAAGGCATAATGGGCTATCAAGGAACTAAATCTTGATGCCAAACTAAGCGGTGAAAAAAGATTGCTCAAATTACAAGAGCTCGAGGAGTTCCGCCTCAAATCTTATGAAAATGCCCGAGCTTACAAGGAGAAGACCAAGCTCATTCGCGACAAGAAGATCCTCAAAAAGGATCACCAATGTGGAGACAAGGTACTTCTATTCAACTCGAGGTACAAGTTATTTCCTGGGAAGCTCAAATCCCGGTGGTCGGGACCATTCTTGATCACCGAGGTAGGGAGATATGGGGACTTCGAGTTGGCAAGCAAAGATGGCCAAAGATTCAAAGTGAATGGGCAATGAATCAAGCTCTACAAGGAAGGTTCTCTCATAGGGGTAGTCGAGGATTCGTACCTCAAGCCGACTACCTTTTATTAATTCTTGAACAAGAACGGGTTTTGTGAAGTCCCCCAAGAATCACAAATTTGTATATATTTCTAACTCATTTACTAATGCTTGGTATATATTAGTTTGCATCGAAATTGGTTAAATTGACGATAATGAGGTTGAATTTTTTTGGCCAATTGAATCATTAATTAAATCAATTTCCCATTACTTAGTTAATTTCGTAAATTTTGGTGCAATTTTTGTCGATGAGAGTGTGAGGGAGGAATTTAATGTGGTGTGTGATTGTTTTGTAAGATGAAATGAAGGAAACATGGCGAAATGCTAATGAAGAAGCGAGAAATCGAACAAGAGTAAAGAATTTTGGTCCAAAAGCTCGAAAAAAGCCGAGTCACGCTCGTGAAATTTGAGTCACGCCTGTGACAAATGAAGCAAGGCAAAGAAATGACGAGAAACACATTTCACGACCGTGAAACCCATCTCACGGTCGTGAAATGCTTTCACGGTCGTGAAATAGTGACACAAAAAATACAGGAGGTCTGCCATCTTATTTCACGGGCGTGAAGCAAGTTTCACGGTCGTGAAACATAAGTCACGATCTTGACTTCGATGTCACGGTCGTGAAATACTCTATTCCGTGATTCTTTCTTTCTTTTCTTCCTTCTTATCCCTTCCCTTCATCTTCTTCATTCACCACATAAACACAATCCCAAAAACCTTTATCTCACTAAAACACCCAATTGTCCCTTAAAACTCCATCAAAGCCCCTCAAATCTTCCCTAAATTGCTACGAAAACTCTTCTTTTTCAATTACAAACACAAAAAGAGCCATTCTTTCACCACATAAACACCAAAAAACTCAAAAAAATAAATTTTCAAACCTAGGGTTTCAAAAATCCGAATTTGGGGATCTTTTTTTGGGTTAGTTTTCAAGCTTTCTACTTCAATAGAAAGTATTTTTGGGGTTAATTGAAGGTTTTTCAAGTGTTTGCAATCGTCTTTAAGGAACTTTTTTAGCAATTTTCTTTTTTGAAAAGCTTGTGTTTAGAACAACAATGGTGGGAAAAGGGAAAGGGAAAGCAGCAACATCAAGGACTCAAAAGAGAAGGAGGGGAAGCGGTTCCAACAACCCAAACCCGGATGAAGACTTGGAAATAGAGCAACTTCCGAATTTTCCGGAAGTCGTCTTCGAGACGGACGCTCATCGACAAGCTTTTGAAGGGATACAAGGGTTGGAAATGGAGCCAACCATCTTTCTATGCCATGACATCATACGTGGTTTAGGCTTAACGGAACAGATGCAGACTTTTTTCGCGGCTACCGGTATGTCTACTTTATTTTCTATGCATGAGCTCTCTTACCGGAATCTCACGCTTGAATTTTTGAGTAGTTTAAATACTTGTATGAATGATGAAAAAGTGTCTTGCTACACTTTCCGTCTTGCCAACACCACACATGTCATACCTGTTGATGAGTTTGCTGCTATTTTTCGATTAGAAATCCCTTATAGTAGGGATTCTGAGGAGCCGAGAGGGTATAATGTAGGAGTACTTTGGAAGGCCTTAACCGGGAGGGTATTGACCGATTTCCGGCGGAATTCGGCTCTCTTAATTCACCACCATGTGCCCCGTTTCTGGCACAGAATAGTGTCAGGCACCTTCTTTTGTCGGCAAGAACCGAACAACCTGACTCAGCTACACCTCACCCTCTTAGAAACGCACATGAATGTGAAAGGGACGAGGGAAAACTTCACTTTTCCCCTAATGTATGAAATATTTAGGAGGTGGAGAAAGTTGGGGAAGACCCCAGTGGCTCGTAAAGAGACGGTGGTCATAGGGGGTTTGGTAACTTTTTTGGCTAAGCATTTTGACTCCCACTTCAATAGTGATGGGGCGTATGAGGCCTTACCTAGGGGGACACTTCTAGATGAGACTTCCCTAATCCACTCTAATTGGATTAGGATTGACCGGGTGAAGGGATATCTTTGGGTAATCAAGGATGCCACCCCCTTTTACCTACCTTGTCATAGACTCCCGCCTTTCACACCTAGGGGCGACACCATGGATAGGCGACCTAGCTACCTGCTGCCGGTGACGATGGCAGGTAAAGCCTCTTCTAGTAGCACTTGGGAGGAGGGAGGATCCCCCCAGCAACCTCGATCCCGACCCAGACCTACACAGAGTCAACCTGCACCGCAAGTGACCTTGCCTGTTCCTCCTTTTCCTTTACCACATTTGCAAGCACCCTATCCCCCACCCAGCTTTATGAATATTCCCCCCTACCCCTTTGAGTACCATGGGTATGTTCACCCCGACCCTACCATCTCCCCCCAAAGTGACTACCTAACCGGTCTTATGCAAAACATGCACTTGAACATGCACCAAGACCGGGTGAACAACTACTATGCCACCTACCCCAACTATTACTTGCTGTCTAACCATGGGCACATTGACCCGAATGGTTTTTTGCCAAGCTGGGCACAACGTGATTTGTTGTTCCCCAACCATGGAAACCAGGGAGGGGTAGACGGCATGGAGACCAAGGGAGACCATAGGGATCGGGAAGAGGGTGGTGGTGGTTGTGGGGATGAGAATGTTGAGGATGAGATGGAGACCTTTTGAGGAGGATTGGCGTTTTTGTTTGATAATTGGAAGAGTTGGAGTGGTGTCTAGGTGGCTTGTTTAGCATCTACCCCCTCCCCTCTAGTGAGTGTTTCCTTCTCTTCTCTCTTTGATTGACTTAAATTGCACCGTTAACTTTTAATTTTTATTATTGTGTTGGTTGGCCTCGGTAACATTGGAGGCGGGTGTCCATCCCATAGGACACCATTCTTTTGCTCCTTTATGGAAAATCCAAATTAACAAACCACTTTCATTGCATTTAGATACTTCTCATGCATCACGTAGTTGCACTTTTAGGTGCCATTTTTAGACTTTCCCGTGGTAGGTAACCCCATGAGGGGCATTGCATTTATGCACATTACCGCCGCGACGAGACTTTGATATGGCACACCTTGTATTCCTTTTTATCTAGACTTTCTTGTGGGAGGTACCCCCATGAGGGGCATTGCATTTATGCACATTACCACCGCAACGAGACTCTTGATTAACATATAGTTTAGCTGGCATTCACTTAGATCATGCACTTTGTATTATACTCCCTCCTTTTCAGCCAATTCTATACATATCCTTTTGGCACAAGGATTAAGGTAGTGTAAAAGTTAGTGGGGTATGATGCTTAAATTACTTTTGTACCCTTACTTTTAGCTTATTTGACTTTTGTATTTTGTCTTGTGGATAGATATTTTTGGCTCCAAAATTTCTGGTCCACTGTTTTTGGCTCCAGAAATCTCTGCCAAAAATTTGGCTCCAAAAATCTCTGCCAAAAATTTGGCTCCAAAAATCTCTGCCAAATTTTTTGGCTCCAAAAATATGCTACCAATTATTTTTGGCTCCATTTTGGCTCAAATATTTTGGCTCCAATTTTCATCCAAAACTTCATAATAGGAATTGGCTAACTTTACCACCAAAATGAAAATTTCAATTTTACAAATTACATCTATAAATAGATTAATGTTCCATAATTAATGCACCAAACAAATTCTCATGTCATCAATACTTACATACTATGGTGGTTTACCACCTTTTAAACCACCAAGGCAAAATAAAAAAAACTCGTCTTCCACCACTTCCAAGCCAAAAAGAAACACTACTCACAAAAGACGACAACTAAACTCACCTAACATACAACCACCACTAATTAACCAAACTAGTAGCACACAATTCGGCAACAACGTCCAACTTGAAGAAGGGAGCATCCACCAGGTTCCGTCAAGGACCAGCCGCCACCACCAGCAACATATGGCAGCAAGAAGAACGAAAGCCAACGAAGAAAAAAATCAGTTAGTTGCACTTCAACATGAAGAGACGATTACAAAACTAAGGGAAAGGGTTTTGGGGGGTGAATCAACCGTTCAAATTGAATCACCAACCAACGAAGTACTTGCGATTCCAAGAATTAAACAAAAAAGGCTAAGCAATATGGAGAAAAAGAGGATAAGTCAAGCAATGACATTAAGCTATCACAACGGAAAGCTCAAACATGGTTACATTAACGAGTTAAGTCATGATTTCGGGGTAACACGACTCACCATTAGCTCAATTTGGAAAGACGTGCAAGCACAACTAAAAGCCGGGTTAGTGGTCAATGTGGACAGAAAGTACAAGGGCAGCAAATGCAAAAAATTCATCGACGTTGAGAAGGTAAAATCTATTGCTTTAGGTGATAGAATGTGTCTTAAAGATTTGGCACTTGGTTTAGGTTTATCTATTAGCACAACTTGGAGATTAGTTCAAAAGGGTGAAATGGGAAGTCATACTAGTGCCATTAAACCATCATTAACTAACAAAAACAAAATAGCTAGAATTCATTGGGTTTTAAGTAAGATAAGTGCTAGTGCATTAGGAGGCAATTTAGTTTTTGAGGCAATGTTTGATGTTGTTCATATAGATGAAAAGTTCTTTTACATGACTAGACCAACCACCAAGTACTATGTATTGCCTAAAGAAAAAGTACTGTAACACCTGCAAATGTACCCTATTTTTATAGTAAAAATATCTTACGGATACTTTTCAGCGAAATTTAGTTTTAGTCGAGAATTAAATTTCCCGTGTCTAGTTTAGAATTTCCGAGTTCGTTTTCGGACTTTACGCGAAATTTCGAGTAAGTTACGTATTAAGACGCTTTTGGGCTTTTCCCATGTTTTTCCACTTACTCCCTCATACTCTCCTTTAAACCCTAACTCACTCACATTCAACCGCCTTCTTCCTCACCAAGTAACCACCAAAACCTTAACCTCCATACTTGCTCAAACTCATAATCAACACTACTCCTTTATTACTTGTTCAAATCCGCTAAAATTCGTCTTAATCTTTCCCTCTCATCGTCCTCTATCTTAATTGGTAATAAAATTACCGTTTTTCTCGCTTTTCATTTTATCCGTCTTTCTCAAAGGTGAATTATATTCATCTTTTATTGTCTAACTGTAGGTGGTGACCTTCAAGACCTCGACAAAGACTACTACTAGGTAGAAGAGGACCTCGACGAGGATTGAAGACGCGAAAAGGTAATGGTGAAGGGTTACTCGATATCATTACGTGTTTTAATGTGTTTTCTATGTTAGTAATCGTATTTAGAATAGGATTAATAATCATAGGAATTGTGGTGTTGATGATAGTTGTTGTTAGTTGATAATTGATAATGAGAATTGATGATTGATGATGTTAATTGATGTTGGTTGTATGATGTTTGGGATGAAGAAGATGAATTTTGTGCATAATACGTCCCAGCCGGCCGACCGGCCGCCGGTCAGCTGACCGGCTGGGAAGTGGCTGTATATTATTTGTGTTATGTAAAAGTTTTGGTGTTATATAGGTCTCAGCCGGCCGACCGGTTGCCGGTCAGCCGACCGGCTAAGACACATCCCATATTGCCTTCATTTTTCTCAAGTGACATTGGTCCCAGCCGGGTAGCCGGCAGCCGGTCCCTTTGACCGGCTGGGACACGCTGTATTTTGGTTGGTTTTCAGTTTTTACCATTGGTGCTAGCCGGGTAGCCGGCAATCGGTCCCCTTGACCGGCTGGCACACGCTGCCAACTCTTTTGTATTTCTTACTTATGTTTTCATTTATAATATTTTCGATGGTTCTATTATCGTATAAATTTACGTAATGACTTTAAATATTAATGTTTCGAATATATGATATTCCATTCGCTTGTATCGTATGTTTTGGGACGGTTTTCCATATATCCCACCTTGAGTCGGTTTTTCACATGCTATGGTTTGAGCACTATTGTTATGTGCTTTGTACTCTCAGTCCCCGGCTACCTCTTCGTTCGTAAGGCTGGAATGTCGCAACGAGGAGTGTATCCTTACTGCTTAATTGCATGTGTTAGTGGGCATATGACGACGTTGTTGGGAGGCGAACGCTTTGCGTTTATCGACCCGGCCGTCAAATGTTGTATACTTGCGAGGTGGTGTCATTGCATGTAGTGTACCGCTTGTTATGATGCTTGTGCTCTTTTCTGCCTCTTTCGTGAAGGTTGACCAAATTTGGGGTACTCGACTTCTATGTATGACCGAGTCTTGGATGCGAAATGTCATCGCATGTCGAATCCGAAAATGTTTATTCCGAGAGTCTGGTCAGGTTTAGACTAGGACCGGATATTATTATCGTCGTCCTACCGAGAGGAAATTAGTCTACATATACGAAATATTGACTCGTGTATGCGTTCAGGGAAATGTCATCCCGTGGATGCGATTTTAAACATACTTGCCATGTACACGGTGCTTGTGCGTGTCATTTACCGTGAGAGATGTTGTCAGCGTATTCGTACGTTTGGGATAGATGATTATATGATTGGTTATTTGTGATCGTTGGATGACTTGGCATGGTTTGTTTGTCGAGTCTCAATCTTATCAAACTTATGCCGCTAACGGTGAGATGCAAGCCCTAGTGAGTGTATGGTTGCCTAAGAGTGTCTTCCCCGAGTCTATCTATAATATGATGGTTACGGTTTTGTACTTCATGTATCGATATCCTTATATATTTAATTGCCTATTTATCCTTCTCGTATTTCACATGTATATTTATATATGCATGTTTCTACTTTCGTATTTCCGTTTAAGTATGTTATTTGTGATATGGCTGGGAGAACCCGGAGTTACTCCCCACTGACTGTGGCGTTCATGTTTTTCATGGATGAACAGGTTGCTTGTTTCGATGGATTTTGCTTGTTGTATTTTGGGTTCGGGTGTGAGCTAGCGGGCGTTGGCCTGGATGAATCACCTCTAGACGGTGTTTAGCTAGATTGCTAATAACTTTGATATTTGATAACATTTTGAGAGACTTCGTCTCTTTGTAGTATATTCTACTTTGGTTTGTAATTATTTGACATTCCTCGTATTTTTATCTTAGCATGTAAAAAATTTTAAAAACACCGTATTTTCCGCTATATAAATCACATGCTTGTTATGTTTTATTTCCGCATTCGCGAGGGTTGTCACAATTACTGCAGCAGGAGCTCACCCAAGGATCCTTGATGATCAAGCCACAAGCCAGACAAACCAGACAAGCATAACCCCAAGACCCCCTCAGATGGAAGCTCGAGTTACAAGGACCAAAGAACAAACCATGACAAGCCAAGTTCAAGCCAGGCCAAGCCACACCAGTGAGGAAGACAGTCCAGGGCTCAGCAAGCCATGCCAAGCCCCAACACAGTCCACATTACCCACACAAGACAGAAACAAAGCCATTCAAGACCAGGCAGACCAATCAGCAAACCCTGCACCTAGGAGGTACACCAGGGCATCCCAACCACCCCCACCATGGCCTACCATCAAGCCAACCCACTAAACTACAAGTTTGTCCAGGATAACCCCTTTTGAAGTCTAGCAAAAACTCAAGTAACAAGCACCCCAAGCTAGAGTCAGTGAACATTAAAGTAGAGAAGGTACAAGTCAGAGTGTGGCTTTCTTTTGTTTAAGTCAACTTGTCCTCGTCCAAGGCAGGTTTTATCTAAGTCCTAATAAGAGTAGAGAGCCCCAAGGAGCAGCAACACATCCAGGCAAAGCAGCAAGACAACAAGAACAACAGATTTCCATTTCAGGAAAACTCCAAAGACTGCTTTATTGCTTATTGTTCAGTCTGTTTTGTGTCTTTGTGTCTGTACTAATAAGCTGTTGAACTCGTCCTCTTGTGAGGCCCTTAATTAGTAGCTGTTGTAGTAGTTCAAGTCCAAAGCTGACCTTTAGATGAACTTTACATCCAAAGGATCACCTTGTATCAACCTCCCTATATAAGGAGGGTAGTATGTATTGTTTTAAGCAGACTTTATTAATGAATTTAACTTTGAGAAATCCCTCAAAACTTTCAAACTTTTGCTAAGAGCTGTAGTTTGAGTCAAGCCTGATACATCTACAAGGTGTCTGATCGGTGTCTTGCTTTGTGAGTCAAGTTAAATCTGTGCTTTGCTGTGATTAGCTTGCTTGGTGTTGAGGCTAAGTCTAGAGTGTTTGTGCTTTGCTGTAACACTTGAAACCTGTCTCTGAACTAGTCTTTGAGTCCCTTCTCTTATGCTATGTTGTAGGAGAGCTTCTCTAAGTCATATCCTTTGAATTTCAATTGATATAAGTCACTCTCTCTAAAACAGCCCCCATTTCTGTCTATGTTTTATTTCAGTCTAAGTAAACTTAGCTAAACTTCCCTTAAACTCACAAGTCATAGTAGTTTACACTCCAAATTGGTTATCAGAGCTTAGGTTGAGAGTCTTAGTGAGTTCATTTTCCCTAACTACATTTAAAAACACAAAAATAGCCCAATGAGTGAAGAGAGACTGGCAGGAGTAGAAGCAAGGATGGAGGACCTGGCTGGGATTGTAACCACCCTAACCAGAACCCTGGATCAGGTAATAGGCAACCAGTTGCTTGTTGGAGGAAGAGGCAGAGGACGTGGAAGAGGCCAAGGAGGAGGCAGAGGAAGGCCACCTGAAGATGAAGAGTATCCAGACTCAGATGACTCAACAAGAAGCAGGGCTTCCATTCACAGGCACATAGACAAGCATCTTAAGGTAGATATCCCTGAGTTTTCTGGTAGTCTTAATCCTGATGATTTGTTAGAATGGTTAAGAGAAGTAGAAAGGATCTTTGAGTACAAAGGATATAATGATTCTAAGTCTTTTAAAGTAGCCATCCTTAAATTGAAAGGGTATGCTTCCCTTAAGTATGAAACCATGAAAGGGTTAAGGGCTAGGGCAGGAAAAGAACCCATCAAATCTTGGACCAAACTGAAAAAGAAACTGTTAGATAAATTTGTTGCTAAGGATTACACCCATGATCTGTTCATCAAGTTGTCTAAGTTGAAACAAGGAGACAAACCTGTTGAATCTTATCTGAGAGAGTTTGAACAGCTTACCTTGCAGTGTGATATAAATGAGAAACCTGAGCAAAGGATTGCTAGGTACTTAGAAGGTCTAGATAAGAGCATTGCTAACAAGGTTAGGATGCAACCTTTGTGGTCATTTGATGATATTGTTAACTTATCCCTGAGAATTGAAAAGATAGGGAAGACTAAGTCTGTTACACCAAAACCTGTTAGGCCTTTTCAAACCAGACCTTACAGTGGATTGAGGACCATGGATACCCCTAAGACAACACCCCCACCCACCTTAGACAAGGGAAAAGGCATCATGGGTCAGAAGCCAAGCACCTCAATGACAGAGAACATAATTAGGTGTTTCCAATGTCAGGTTTATGGACATTTCAGGAAGGATTGCCCTTCTAAGAAGACCTTAACTATAATGGAGGTTGAGACTTGGGAGAAGGAAGGCCTAGTTGAGTATGAGAGGGATGAGCCTGAGGTTGAAGAAGTGATGAGTGAGGAAGCAGAGTCTAGTCAAGAGGCAATAGTGGCACTCCCTGACACAGGCCACAGCTTGGTCCTATGGAGAGTAATGCATTCACAACAGATACCTTTGGAGGAGGATCAAAGGTCCCTCGTTTTCAGGAGCAGATGTACCATACAAGGGAGGGTTTGTAACCTTATTATAGATGGAGGTAGTTGTACCAATGTGGCCTCTGTTACTATGGTTGATAAGCTGAAGTTGAGCACTCAAGTTAACCCTCACCCCTATAAGTTGAGATGGCTAAGTAAGGGAGCAGAGGTTAAGGTGGATAAGCAATGTATGGTCCCATTCTCCATTAGAAGTGTGTACAAAGATGAAGTATTGTGTGATGTGGTTCCAATGGATGCCTGTCACTTGTTATTAGGAAGGCCATGGGAGTTTGATAAAAGCTCCATACACCAAGGAAGAAGCAACACCTATTCCTTCAAGCATGGGAGCAGGAAGGTGACATTAGCCCCCTTGCCACCACATTAGAAGAGCTATGGGAGTCCAAGTATGGCTTAAGACTTTAGTGGAGTCTTGTTTATGTCTGAGTCAGCAATGGTCAAAGAGTGTAGTGAAGAGCAACCTATATTAATACTGCTATCAAAAGAAGTTCAGGAAGAGGAGTCTAAGGTAATCCCTGCAGAAGTTAAGCCCCTCATTGATCAGTTCAAGGAAGTGTTTCCAGAGGAACTTCCTGATGGCTTACCCCCTTTGAGAGGAATTGAACACCAGATAGACCTTGTGCCAGGGTCTGTACTACCTAATAGACCAGCATATAGGTGTGATCCCAAGGCTACACAAGAGCTGCAGAAACAGGTTGGAGAGTTGATGAGCAAAGGTTTTGTAAGAGAATCCTTTAGTCCATGTGTTGTACCTGCATTACTGGTTCCTAAGAAGGATGGGACTTGGAGGATGTGCATAGATAGCAGGGCTATCAATAACATCACAGTAAAGTACAGGTTTCATATACCTAGGCTTGATGACATGTTGGATGAGCTGAGTGGCTAAAGGTTCTTTTCTAAGATTAATTTGAGGCAAGGTTATCATCAATTGAGGATCAGAGAAGGAGATGAGTGGAAGACAGCCTTCAAGACAAAGCATGGCCTCTATGCCCTTTGGCCTGTTAAATGCCCCAAGTACCTTCATGAGATTGATGACAGAAGTACTTAGGCCTTGCCTAGGGAGATTTGTGGTGGTATACTTTGATGATATTCTCATCTACAGCAAGAGCAAGGATGATCATTTGGGGCATCTTGAGGCTATGTTTGAGATACTTAAGGAGAGTAAACTCTTTGGGAAGCTTGAGAAATGCACCTTTATGACTGAGGAAGTCAAGTTTCTAGGATATGTGGTGTCTGTTAGAGGCATTTCAGTGGATCAAGACAAGATCATTGCAGTTCAGTCTTGGCCTGTTCCTAAGAATATCACAGAAGTAAGAGGATTTCATGGCCTAGCATCTTTCTATAGGAGGTTCATTAAAAACTTCAGCACTATTGCAGCACCCCTCACTGAATGTATGAAGGAAGGAGAGTTTACTTGGACTGAGAATGCCTTGCAAGCTTTCAAATACATGAAGAAACTGTTGTGTAGTGCACCTATCCTCAGGTTACCTGATTTTAATTGCCTATTTGAGGTTAAATGTGATGCAAGTGGCGTAGGAATTGGAGCTGTCTTTATCCAAGAGAAGAAACCTGTAGCTTATTTCAGTGAAAAGCTAAGTGGTGCCAAGCTGAGCTGTTCTACATATGACAAAGAGTTCTATGCTCTTGTCAGAGCTCTAAGGCATAGGAGTCATTACCTGAAGCCTAAGCCTTTTGTCTTACATTCTGATCATGAGGCATTGAAGTACATAGGAGGCCAGCATAAGCTCAGTCATAGGCATACTAAATGGGTGGAGTTCCTCCAGTCATTCACCTTTTCTAGCAAATACAAAGAGGGAAAACAAAATGTGGTGGCTGATGCATTGTCTAGGAGGTACACTCTGCTATCAACCATGGAGCAGAGGGTTCTTGGCTTTGAATTCATGAAGGACATGTATCAATAAGATCCAGACTTTGCAGAAGATTGGTTAGCACAGAAAGAGGGTACAAAGACCATTGATTCACCCTACACTCTACAAAATGGATTCCTGTTCAAGGGAAACAAGCTCTGTGTTCCCAGAGGGTCTTATAGGAGCCTATTGATCGAGGTAGTGCATGGAAGTGGCCTTGGAGGACACTTTGGGGTTCAAAAGACTGTGGACATACTACAGGATCAGTTTTACTGGCCTAAGATGATGGGAGAAGTCCAAATAGTGCTCAGAAGGTGTGGAGTTTGTCAAAAATCTAAGAGTTCATTTCAAGCAGGACCTTATACCCCCCCTACCAGTCCCATGTAGGCCTTAGGAAGATGTAAGTATGGATTTCATAGTAGCATTGCCTAGGACAGCAAGAGGGAAAGATTCTATCATGGTGGTTGTGGATAGATTCAGCAAGATGGCACATTTCATTGCCTGTAAGAAGACTGAAGATGCTGTGAGTGTGGCAGAGCTATATCTTGATGAGGTGGTGAGGTTACATGGAGTTCCAAGGACTATTGTATCTGACAGAGACACAATATGAGCCATTTGTGGAGAACATTGTGGAAGCTGCTTAATACAAGGTTATTGTTCAGCACCTCCCATCATCCTCAAACAGATGGGCAAACTGATGTGACCAACAAGACCTTGGGAAGGATCTTGAGGTGTATAGTCAGCAAATCTCTCAAGGATTGGGACTTAAAGCTGGCTCAAGCAGAGTTCTCTTTCAATAGAGCTTCATTAGCAGCCACATGCCACTCCCCCTTTGAAGTGGTCTATGGTACTAACCCCTTAATGCCTTTGAATTTGTCTAATGTGTGCAGGTCAGAGATCCACTATGATGCAAAGAAGAGGGTGGAACAAATGCAAAAACTCCATGAGTCAGTCAGAAAACAAATTGAGAAAACTAATGATCTATACAAGAAGAATGCCAAGGTTCCTAAGGCCAAGAAAGACTTTGCACCAGGAGATTTAGTGTGGATCAACCTAAGGAAAGAAAGGTTCCCTTCCAAGAGAAAAAATAAGCTAGAGCCAAGAGCAGATGGTCCCTTTCAAGTCATGGAAAAGATAGGTCCTAATGCCTACAGAATTGATTTACCAGGAGAGTATGCAATTCATGGGACATTAAATGTTGGAGATCCTAGTCCCTTCTATGAAGACTCTGAGGGAGAGGAAGACACAGGCTTGAGGTCAAGCCCTTTTCAACCTGGGGAGGCTACAGCAGGAGCTCACCTAAGGGGCCTTGATGATCAAGCCACAAGCCATACAAACCAGACAAGCATAACCCCAAGACCCCCTCAGATGGAAGCTCGAGTTACAAGGTCCAAACAACATACCATGACAAGCCAAGATCAAGCCACGCCAAGCCACACCAGTGAGGAAGACAGTCCATGGCTCAGCAAGCCATGCCAAGCCCCAACACAGTCCACATTACCCACACAAGACAGAAACAAAGCCATTCAGGACCAGGCAGACCAATCAGCAAACCCTGCACCTAAGAGGTACACCAGGGCATCCCAACCACCCCCACCATGGCCTACCATTAAGACAACCCACTAAACTACAAGTTTGTCCAGGATAACCCCTTTTGAAGTCTAGCAAAAATTCAAGTAACAAGCACCCCAAGCTAGAGGCAGTGAACATTAAAGCAGAGAAGGTACAAGTCAGAGTGTGGCTTTCTTTTGTTTAAGTCAACTTGTCCTCGTCCAAGGCAAGTTTTATCTAAGTCCTAATAAGAGTAGAGAGCCCCAAGGAGCGGCAACACATCCAGGCAAAACAGCAAGACAAAAAGAACAACAGATTTCCATTTCAGGAAAACTCCAAAGACTGCTTTATTGCTTTTTGTTCAGTCTGTTTTGTGTCTGTACTAATTAGCTGTTGAACTCGTCCTCTTGTGAGGCCCTTAATTAGTAGTTGTTGTAGTAGTTCAAGTCCAAAGCTGACCCTTAGATGAACTTTACATCCAAGGGATCACCTTGTATCAACCTCCCTATATAAGGAGGGTACTATGTATTGTTTTAAGCAGACTTTATGAATGAATTTAACTTTGAGAAATCCCTCAAAACTTTCAAACTTGTGCTAAGAGCTGTAGTTTGAGTCAAGCCTGATACATCTACAAGGTGTCTGATCAGTGTCTTGCTTTGTGAGTCAAGTTAAATCTGTGCTTTGCTGTGATTAGCATGCTTGCTGTTGAGGCTAAGTCTAGAGTGTTTGTGCTTTGCTGTAACACTTGAAACCTATCTCTGAACTAGTCTTTGAGTCCCTTCTCTTGTGCTATGCTGTAAGGGAGCTTCTCTAAGTCATATCCTTTGAATTTCAGTTGATATAAGTCACTCTCTCTAAAACAGCCCCCATTTCTGTCTATGTTTTATTTCAGTCTAAGTAAACTTAGCTAAACTTCCCTTAAACTCACAAGTCATAGTAGTTTACACTCCAAGTACCCCATAGAACTTGTCAATCAAAAAGGTATATAAGCAAAATTATGTTTATGGCGGCCGTTGCAAGACCTAGATATGATGAGGATGGTGTTGTTTTATTTGATGGTAAAATTGATATTTTTCCATTTATATATGAAGCTGAAGCAATGAGGTCAAGCAAAAATAGGGAAAAGGGTACTTTGGAAGTGAAACCCATTGAAAGTATAATAAAGCAAGTTACCAAGCAATGCCTAATTGAGAAGGACATTCCCGCTGTCAAAGCCAAACGGCCTTTAGGTGCAAGTAGGAAGATATACATACAACAAGACAATGCGAAATCACACATTTCACCACAAGATTTAGATTTTCTAAGAGTCGCAAAGTCGGATGGGTTTGATATGGATCTAGTTTGTCAACCACCAAATAGTCCCGATTTAAACATTTTGGATTTAGGTTTTTTTAGGTCTATTCAAACACTTCAACATAAAAAGTCACCAAAGTCTATACTTCAACTTTTACAATCGGTTACTAAAGCTTATGATGAGATAGATAATGAAAAGTTGAAATTTGTTTGGGTTTCACTACATGCATGCATGAATGAGATATTGCGGGATGAAGGCAATAATTCTTACCCGGTTCCACATGTTGGAAAAAAGAGGTTAGATAGGATTCGATTACTTGAAAATAAAGTCAAACCCGATATGGTCTGTTTAGAGAAAGCACTACATGCATTGGAGAACATGAACAATGACAATGAACAACTGGCGGAACAACCAGCACAACAACCAGCACAACAACCAGCACAACTAGCAGCAGAACAATCAGCACAACAACCAGTAGCACAACCAGCAGCAGTAGAGAATGTGTAATGGGGTTCGAAGCAAATTTTTGTAAATGCAGAAAGGGTACAAATGCACAACCAGCAGCAATGACAACATTTTTTGTAAGTAAGCTCATAAAAGCACTAATGGTAGCTAGGAAGTAAGCTGTAATATTTTGTATGTAAGCTTATATAAGCATTAATGGTAGCTTTGAAATGACCACTAATATGTGATATTTTTAGTAAGTAACCAGTAATTTTTTGTATCAAATCATATGTAATGGAAGTTAAGCACTAAATTAGCCATATTTTGTCATAATGATAAGTTGTTAAGAAAACTGTTCAAAGGTTATCAAGTCGTAAAAATTAACTTAAAATTAACTTATGTTCAAAGGTTATCAAGTAGTAAAAATAAACCGTATATCAAACGTCCAAAAAATTAACTTCTGTTCTTTTCTCCTTCACATAATACATACATCGTATACAATTACGAATTTACAGCGTTTGATACGGAACCAGCAAACAAAAAGTTAGAGCGGATCATACAACCAGCAAACAAACAGTAAAAGAAAGGCAAAACAAAGAAATTGCGATGGATACTGAACCAACAAACAAACAGAAAAAAGTCTCGATTTCAAACAGAAAACAGTTAAATGGATAACACCAGATTACTTGGAGCATGCTTTTGGTCTTTTAGATGAAGGGTGAGACGACACCTCGTCTGAATCCGAGCTTGTATACCCGCTCTTTCCGCGTTTACACCAATGCCTATTCCAAGCCGAGTCCGTATCAAGGGAACCCTTGTACAAAATCTCTGTACCATCTACATCTACATACTTTACATAATCACCCTCCTCATTCATGGTACAATGCTCGTATCCCCTATACCCACGCCTAGACCACGTAAATGTAGCCTCTGATGAAACTACGTCATCCGGATTATCATTACCCTCACCATCTGACGATTTAAATACTTCGTCCGGATCAATGTCGTTTACATCTATACCCTTCCATCGGTCCTCCTTCTCCACCTTAACAACATGGACCTTCTCCGAGTCCTCCTTCACCTTAACAGCCTTGACATCGGACGACTCCTTCTTCACCGTAAAACCCGCATCCTCATCGTTATTCTTTGAGGACGGCATCGCAGAAGATGGGTTGTTGATGATTCCGAAGAGAGGAGAAGAGATCTATGATTATTGATGATTATTGGTGACGATGATGATTTATGACGATGGTTTATGACGATGATTGATGACGATGATCAGTTTTTGATGATGATTATTGATGATGCTAAGGATATAAGGGAAGGAGGCGGATAAGAGGAGAGAGGGAGGGAGACGGATGAAGATTCATAATTTTTGATATGAGAAATGTTGATGGTGATGAGAAAATCAAGAAAATGAAAATAAGGATGAGGGTGATGAAATGAATTGATGGTGATGGTGATGAAATGAAGAGGCAGGAATAATGAGTAAGGAAGGAGGCAGATGATGAGTGAGGTAGGGTTTAATATTTGGGTGGGTGGGAGGTAGTAAATTAGGTGGGGTACTTTAGTCTTCTAATGGGTTAAATGTTGGACCAAATAGGAAATGTATAGAAATGAATAGAAAGGCCCAAATAGAAATATGTATAGAATTGGCTGAAAAGGAGGGAGTATCACTTTGCATTTAGTTTTAGGAATATTGATTTGTTCATGCATTTCATATAGAATTAGTTCATTTGCATAACTAATCCTCTTGTATATATTGTTTTTATTGTGAATATTTCTCAAAAAATAAAAAAAACCAAAAACAAGTTTTTATTTTTCAAATATTTAAAAAAACACAAAAACATGTTTTTTTCCTTTTAGAAAACCATTCAAAAATCCAAAAACATGTCTTCCTTACTTTCTATAATCCCATTTCATACATTGAGGACAATGTATGGTTCTATGTGGGGGATGGGAAACTTTCTTCATAGTTTGAAAATTTGGAAAAAAAATCCCAAAAACATGTTTTATTTTGCATTTAAAATCATTCAAAAATCCAAAAAAATCGAAAAAGTTTGAATAATCCTAAAAATTAGCTTGTTTATATCTTAGTTTGTATATATATTTGCATTGTTTTTTCTTCTAACATCCATACATAGGTCCGCTACACCTCGCTTAAGAGACTTATAGAAGGGAATAAGAAGACCGCCATGGTATGATCGTTCTTATTCCTTCCCCTTCTTTCTTTCTTCACTTCTTATCACACGAGGAGTTTGGAGGAATTGTTGATGATTGCGATGTGGATTTTGATGAATTGGCGGTTGTGTGACTTATGTGCTGTTAGGAGGTTTCATTAGATTAATTGTCACGTAGTTCACTTGTAACAACCCGAAAAGTACCCGATTTTTCTAGTAAAAATATTTACGAACACTTTTCAGTAGAACTTAAGTTTTTAAAATAGGAAATTTTGTTCCGAGTCTTATTTTGAAATTCCGCGTTCGTATTTGGAATTTCTGAGGGATTTCATGAAAAGACCGCTTTTAGTCATCTTTGACTTTTCTTGACTTTTAAGTCGTCTTTGACTTTTCCTTGACTTTTTAAAAGTCGTCATTGACTTTTCTTGACTTTTAAGTCGTCCTAAACTTTTCTTGACTTTTAAGTCATCTTTGACTTTTCTCGGCTTTTCAGTCAAATTTGACTTCCGTTGACTTTTTCCCGACTCGCCTCATAAGTTTGAAGACCGAAATTTTATTTAAAAAAATAATATTTTTGATTTATTTTTATTTAGATTTATTAAGTTTTATCATAATTTAATATAATTATTTTGAATTTATTCGGAATTTAAAGAATAACTTTTACGGTTTTAAACCGAACGTCATTTAACTCTTCCCGACTCATCGTAAATCCCGTAACAAACTCGAAACTCGACTTTGGCATGAGTCACGCGCCATGTCATCGTTTTCCACTCACTTGAGATATTTTAATTGTTTCGATTAAACTAATACCAATATCTAAGATATTTGTAGCTTTATCGATCCGTCCGTTTAAATTACGCAAATCGCTCAAAATCAGACCCGATTCCTACCCATTTCACACGCCCCATGTCACCTATTTTTCACTCATGTTAGATCTTTTAATTAATATGATTAAACTAATAATAATATCTAAGATATTTGTAACTTAATCGGTCTGTCAACTTAAATTCCGCAATCGCTTAAAAACAGACCCGATTTGTCTTCATTTCTCACGTCTCCTTTGTCCTCTCTTTGACCTTGATATTTTCTTTCTCTTCATTTTAATAACATAATATCTTGATATTTAGTATAATTAACTTTATCGTTAATTATATTTAATCGATTACCGTAAAATAATTATTAATCGCGAGTCAATTCCGTAACAATAATTTCAAAACCCGACATCCATCTTGGCCTATATTTACACGGCTCACACAACTCTCCACTCACTAACAACTTTTCATTTTTCAACAAATCAAATAAAGATCAAAATATCGCTTTCTTTAATCGTTCTTCATTTGTTCTTCGTGTTCTTCAATTGTTCATCATCGTTCTTGAGCAAAACATTCATAAAATCTTCATTTCTTAATTAAATCCGTCCTAACTTATATTTCTAGACTCTCCTCTTCGCTCCCCATCTTCACGTACGGTTTATTTTCAATTCCGTCAAAATCGTTTTCAACACTTTAATTATGGAAAATCAAGTTTTAATTCTAATAATGTTTTTCTTGTCATTTCTTATAGGGGAATATTTTGAAGACGAGTTTGGTGACTCGTATATATTAGGGGAAGATTAGAAGACGGGTTTCTTAGTTTATACTTCTTATTTTGGTGCTAATTGATTTTTCTAGCTAAGGTAACGATTCCGAGTTACTCGACGAATATATGTTACATAGCTTTGGTTTTCTTTAGTTTTAGTTGGCTTTAGTTTTTGTTCATGTTATGGTTATTTATGATTTTAGTTAGTAACATAACCTTTAGTTTTGTTTCTTTTGATTTTGGTTCATCTTTGTTTTTGGTTCATGTTTTTATGATTAGTGGATTTTTAGTAGTAATATGATAAGGGGTTGTTTTTATCATGTTGATGAATTTTGATGATTTTTATTAAGTTATGATTTTTATGTTGTTTAGGAAATTTCTCATATGTTAGTGTTCTTGGTGAATTTGGATGATTTTTCATAATAATGATTTTTGTATGATGGATGGTTAAATTGGTTGTTAAAATGGGTGTTGATTATTTAAAACATGTTAGAAACAATTTGGTGTTGTGGTAGTGGTGGTGGCCGAATTGGTGGCACTAAACCGGACCAAACCAGACCGGTCCAGGCCGGTTCAGACCCGGTCTGGGTTGGTCCATGGTGGGTCCGGGTTTTGGTCTTTAGGTTGTGTCGATGTTTGATTGTTTAATTGTTGTTTTGATGGGTTTTAATTATGTTAAGCATGCGGGAAAATATTAGAAATCGGTTTTAGAAAAATTAAATCAAAACAGCCATTTTTAGCCAAAACAGCCGTGGGGCCCAATCCAGGCCCATGTGGGTCCGGCCCAACTCAGCCCGTGGGTCCCACTTTGGGACTTGTGACGTTTTTTGAGTTATCGTCATTTTTATCGCGTTTTGTAATAATTACAAGCGAGAAATATTAATAAGTAAAATTTTGATTAAAAGGTTTT
>JAIUZE010006643.1:0-15189 GCA_022085475.1 Heliosperma pusillum
ACATTGGACACTCCTCGTATTTTTCTATCTTGCATGTATAAATGTTTTTAAAATACCGTATTTCCGCAGTTTACTTAACATGCTTGTATGTTTTATATTTCCGCATTCGCGAGGGTTGTCACAGTCTATTTGGAGGTGTTTTGGTCTTTTGACGTTGTCTAGGTTCCCTCGATTGTTGCCTCTTGGGTTGTTGTCTTTCCTTAGGCCAACTGGATTTCTTCTTATACGCAAAACCCATATCTTAGAACCATCAATGTTTATTATTTTGGACTTCTTCTACGAAGGGTTCAGGATTACGACACATGTCCCCTTCTCTTGCGTGATGGAGGCTGTGACAAAATTTATGTTTTTATTTAGGTCTTTTGTGTATTTGACACAATTTTCTATAGGATGACCCGTATGACCACAATAATTACAAATACGATACTCAGGTAAATTAACATATTTTCTTTTTCTGAAATCACGTTCAGAAGAAGTATATTTTCATTTACAGTGATCCCTATGCCCATAACATTCATGACCTAGCCCTAGTTTCATATTATTGTCAGATTGTTCAGTTAAGAAATTTAACACAGTTGTTCTACCTTCCCTGTGGTCATGAACTTTCCTAGCATGTATAATTAGATCTTTAGAGGAGTTGGTTTATTTATGACAGTAAGAGTGGTCAGTCTCTATACTTTTAGAGGAACTACTTTCCCTAAGGCTTTCACGAAAGTCTTGGAAACGTTTATTCAGAATCAAAACTACATCTGAGTGTTGTTTCTTAATATCCGTTATTTGAGCTTTACTTTCAATTAGTTGCTGAGATAACGAGTCTTTTTCCTTCTTTTGATATGAGATTTTAATGTCGTTAACTTTTATCTCAGTCTTAAGACGTTCATTGACTTGTCTCAACTCTATGGTTATTGCTTCATTAGATATACCCTTGGCCTCAAGATGTTTTATGTTCAGTTTTAACTATGAGGTTATAGCTACATTACCTATAACTTTTGACTCACGAGCTTTACTTTCAACTTTCTTGTTTTGGGTTTTTAGAAGTTGATTCTCTTTTGTAATGTCAAGGATTTTCTTTTTTAATTCGTTTATTTCAAGACTTCGATCGTGATATTGGTCGAGGGTTTGTTCAAAGTAGTCTATAATGGCACTTCTAGAACATTTCCTAACATTTTTTTTAAGACGAATAAAGCTTAACTCGTCAGTTTACTTTATAAATCGGATTCTCCCACTAGTTAGAATTATGATCTTGAGTTGCTGCACTCATCATCAGTGTCGGTAACTAGGTCAATACTAGTACTGTTCAGACATAGATTTGTGACCTCATCATCTTCGGATTCCTCGCCGTCCTTTGAACAAGTTCTTTTTAAAACGTCTTGCAAACAAGACGGTCGCATCATTTATATCGTCTTCATATTCCTTGGCTTGCAAAGCTACACCTTTAACTTCGTTAGAATGCTGATCAAACTTATCGAGTTGGTGCTCATGTGCCAAGAGAGAACCTATTAGTATTCATAGGCTAAAAGAGTGAGATCCCTTGCTTCTTCAATCACAGTCACCTTGGATGTTCATCTCTTAGAGAGACTCCTAAGGACTTTTCTTACCATATCCTCATAATAGAATTTTCTCCCAAGATTTCATAGTTCATTATTTATGCTTGAAAAATGTGTCGACATACTGTTGATTGACTCATTCTTCTCTATTGAAAAAAGTTTGTACCTTTGGATGAGTACATCAATCCTATGCTTTTTCACAGGTGCATTACCTTCGTATACAAGTTAAAGACCATCCCATATTTCCTTGGCCGTAGTACAAGATAAGAATTGATCAAACTAAGTATTTATCCTGCTGTTTTGCAATAATGTGAAACGATATAGTTATATGATTAAGCATTGTTTGGCACCTGAAGTTATAGCTAGTTTAGCTATAACCTTGATTATTTGTGAAGTAAAGGTGAAGTAAAGTTATTGGTCATTGAGCTATAACTTTGGAAATGCTGAAGCAAAGTTATAGATGTTTCTACTATAACTTTGGTGACTATCAAGCTCAAGCTGAATGACGAAGTCTCAAAGAAGCTTGTGGAGCTCAAGAATTGAAGAGCTCGTGATTTGAATGAAGTGATGATCACCATACTGAAAATCTTCAGGAATATTTTGTAGTATAGGTCGTCGTCCAATAACGTTAATTTCGATAGTAATTTTCGGAAGTAGAGTTATAGTTGTTTTAACTATAACCTTACTTACCAAGTTCAAAGTTAAAGGTGATCTTACTATAACTTTGGTGCTGCGAAATACAGTGCGGCTATTTTAATTTTTCAAAACGGTTTTTGAATATAGTTTTAAATAATCTTTTTAAAGAAAAGTATTTATAGTAGATTAAGATTTAAATTTGTTTAGTTTGAATATTATTATGATTTCCCTATTGATTAGCAAAACAACTTATGAGTTGTCATGCTATCTATGGTTTCATACATGTTCAAACCTAAACCCTAATCTATCTTACTAAGCCCAACACTAAACTAGGCCTAGGAGCTGTCGGCACCTGTGATTAGCCGTGGGTCCAATTAGGGTTTAAGCAAGTAAGTTCTAAACCTAAATATCTTTCTTGTTTCACATGGGAGGCACATAGGTTACTAGGGTTTTAAATTAACCTAATATCTTTCTTGTTGCTCAAGGGAGGCCATGGCTAGAGTTAGGGCTTTTAACTAAAACCCAGTGTGTCTCTATACTATAACTACCCTTGCTTCCCATGGATTTTAAACTAAGCTTTTCATACTAGAATTCTTTTTTTGCAAACGTGCTTTATATTTTCAAGTAAAATATTTATTTTGACAAAAACCTTTATTTCGAAAAGCCGCCTATACTCGTGATTATTATTGAAAAATACGGTATTGGATAATAGTGCTAGATTTTTTTCTTATACGTTCAATTGTGTGAACACCAAGAACAATCAAAAACACCTTCTTATTAACGTAAGTTAGAATCGAGTATTTAGTGATACCCAACTTTGAAGCGAGTATTTAACAGTACTCAACTTTGAGTTACAACTAGAGTAAGTTGTACAACTTGGTTGATAATTTTGTAATCCGGAGTAGGTACTAAATTTATTAATCGAGAAATAGTGGACGTAGGTTTCGATTTTTGAAACTGAACCACTTCAAAAATCCGTGTGTCGTCTCTATTCTTTACTTTTTTTATTATCTTTTCCCGCACGTTACCTACAAGGTTGAATTTAGTTCATAAATTCATACTTAGTATATTTCGTTATTTCTACACGCTACAAGTAATTAGTTGGGTTGAATTTAATCAATAAATTCAAACCACGTATTACTACTACACACTTATACGTACAATCGAAAAAGTAAGGATACTTTATTTATACTCAATTCACACACCCCCTCCCCCTCGCCCCTCTTGAGTATTTGGGATCAATAGACTCTTCAATTGGTATTAGAGCCTCGTGCTCTTGATTGCCTAACAGCATAGAGACTAACCCATTTTTTTTTATTTTTTTGCCTATTTTAAATAATTTTTATCTGGTGTGAAATGGATTCCAAACACCTAAAAGCTCCCATCTTTGAAGGGAAAAATTAAGGTCTTTGGAAGAACATGATGACACACTATATTAAGAGACATGATTGAGAATGGTGGAAGATCATCCAAAACGGTCCTTACAAAATAATGGTTTCATCTGAAAATGGCACACCCTATGAGAAAGACGAAAAGGACTATATTGAGGCTGACTACCGTAAGGTAGAGAAAAACTCGAAAGCCATGACGTTGTTACAAAACGGCATCATAAGCCCTTAGTTTGATCGTTTCTCGTCTTATAGTACGGCCAAGGAAATATGGGATGGTCTTGAACTTGCATACGAAGGTAATGCCCTTGTGAAAAGACATAGGATTGATGTACTCATTCAAAGGTGCGAACTCTTCTTAATGGAGAAGAATGAATCAATCAACAGTATGTCGGCACCCTTTTCAAATATAACGAATGAACTCCGAAATCTTGGGAGAAAATTAAACTATGAGGATATCGTAAGAAAAGTCCTTAGGAGTGTCTCTAAGTGAAGAACATCCAAGTTGACTGCGATTGAAGAAGCAAAAGATCTCACCCTTCTAACCTATGAAGAGCTAATAGGTTCTCTCATGGCTCACGAGCATCTACTCGAAAATCTTGATGAGGAGTCTAGCAAAGGTAAAGGTATAGCTTTGCAAGCCGGAGATGGTGAAGATGATTTAGAAGATGAAACCGTCTGGTTTGTAAGACGCTTTTAAAATAATCTCTTCAAAGGAAAACAATCAAAATTCAACAACAATAAAACCTTTAATAAAAAGCCAAATGAGTCCAAACCATCTTTCAGAAATAAAGGATGTTTCAAATGTGGCGAGACAGACCACATGATCAAGGATTGTCCCACTTGGATGACAATTAAAGACAATTCTAAACGAAACAAGACCAAAAGGGAATTCAAGCAAGTCATGCTAGCATCATGCTAGGAAGAGCTCGACACTGAAGATGACTAAAAATCCAATGATGAGGAGGTCGCAAATCTCTGTCTAAGCAACATTACCCTTGACCTAATAACTAACGGTGATGATGACTCAAGCAACACAAGATCAGAATTTTGCTTTATTGGAGAATCAGATTCAAACAGCGAAACGGACGAGGTCAGTTTTATTCGTCTTAAGAATCTAGTAAAACAATTACCTAGGAATGCTATGATTGATTACTTTGAGCAATCCCTGAAAGTCCATAGACCTTAATTAGACTCCTCTAATTAGTTACTAAATTACTTGTTAATTTAGTATTTAATGATCTATGTAACATGCATGCAAATATAAAGACATTTATATAAGAGAATAAATTTCCTCACATTGATATGGAAATTAAATGGGCACAACAAGAACTCCTTATTTTTCTTGAGCTATAAATATCGATGAACAAGAACAATCTCCAAATTAGAAGACCTCCTTCAAGTTGCACCAAGATGATACCACATAATCTATTCTTATTATTAACTAGATAATAAGATAGATATTATGCTACTAATATTAATATATATTACTACACTAGTAATAGTTATTAAATATTAGTATTATGAGAGTTTTAGTGAGAAGAAAAGTTTTTGAGAGATGTATGAGAAAATAAGCAAGAATGAACAATGAAAATGAACAACCATATTGCCCTTTTATAGGCAATATGGCCGGTCAAGGTGAGCCTCACAAGGGTCTTATTTTGCTTATTTTAATCACATGCAAAGTGGTAGAGTGTAGTGTTGAGTGAAATGATTTTAGGTTACTATTCATGTCATAATCACATGTGACTTGTGAGCATGAACAAAAGCAACCATCATCACCTCACCACTACTACATGACCGGCCATGTGAGGTTTTATTTGGTCTATTTTGATTTTTGATATTTATCCCACAAATACTTATTAATCATATGCTTAGTTATCTTGTATAATTAAGTGTTAATTTGATCATATAACAATTACATGACACAATTAAATAAATAATATGTACTTAACATTTTAAGTAATATTTTACCATTATATCAATATATAATGGGTCCCACAATGCTTATTTAATTTATTTTACAACTCCTTATAAATATATTTAACTAATTACCTCTATCTCAAAACCTCAACTAATGTAGTAATTTAACGATTAATTACTAAGTTAAATCTTATTTAATCATATTAAAATAAGATATAAATTTACTAGTCAATTATCGCATAATTGAAAAATAAACTTAATCGATTTCGAGTTCATAACTCAATTGCTAACAATTAACTCTCATACATATCAAATATATGTAATGGACTAATCAACTGCCTCATATACAAATAATTAGCTACTATTTGGATTTCATCCTATAGGTGTGACCGAAAGGGATCAGTTGATCACCGCCGTCATACGACAATAACGTCAAACTTCAGTCAGCCAACCGATATTGATTTACGTTAATCAACTGCCTAATCATATATATATAGTCAATAAATATCCCAATTATATTCCTTAATGAGATTTATTATGTGGCGCACTATTATGGAGGACACCTACTCCAACAATCTCCCACTTGTCTGACACAAGTGTGCGTCACCAATTTTCTTGTCTCTTTATCAAATCTCCCGCTCAACGCAAGGTGTCTTTCAGGTCGCACTTGCGATTGATTATATCTAGAGTGGTTTTCTCGATAGAGAGAGTAATTGTGTGACCGGAAAATCTACCATAGATCTCTTCCGAGCGTGGCCACGCATTTATAGTAACTTCTCCTCGAGTGGCCTAAAGATGTTTGTACCCAACATGGGTGGAAAATTCCTGTTGATTCATCTACTCTGTATGATGTAGATCACCATGATCCAGAAGATGTCCATCGGCCTCCTTTTACGGCACGACCTAGAACATCAACCAAAACCAAACAGAAACTGCACCGACTCAGATAGACGGTCACCAGTCAAAAGAATCGACTCATAGGAATAAGATAGAAGACCCTGCCACGACCAGGCATCAAATAATTGATTTAAGGGTCTCTAAAAATGTCATTATCCGACAGAGTGTCATACAGTCTGTCTATGTAAACGACCAGTCATCTCCATGACCCCATGGTGCTGAACCAACCATCGATCGACTTACAATCTAGTCACTTCGAGACGTCACCTCATTGAGTGACTAGGGACAAAATACTAAGTTCGTCCTATTCACTTGAATAGGGGCCAACATTGTCTTACAATCTATTCGGATAAACAAAGTATTAAATTTAGTCAAACTAAATAAAAGAGTTTATAATAAAACTCGAACAATGAATGCAATTATCATATATGAAATAATTAATACAACATTCAATTATTACATATTACATATGTAACAACCCGTAATTTGAAAGACCGAAATTATATTTGAAAAAATAATAAATTTAATTTATTACGATTTATTTGAATTTATGATAATTTAATATAATTATTTTGAATTTATTTGGAATTAAAGAGTAGGTTATATGGTTTAAACCCGAACTTCATTTAACTATTCCCGAGTCAACTTAAGTCCCGAAACAAACCCAAAACCCGACTCCTACATGTGCCACACGCCCAAGGCACCTTTTTCCTCATTTTTGGGCTTTTGATTACTTATTATTAAACTAATACAAATATCTAAGATATTTGTAACTTTATCGATCTGTCAACTTAAATTCCGCAACAAATCGCTTAAAAACAGACCCGATTTCTTCCACCTCCACACGCCTCTTTCCTCTTATCCCTTAGGATTAGATATTTTCATTAAACTAACATAGTATCTAATAATATCTAGATATTTGATTAAACAAACATAATATCTAATAAAAGCTAGATATTTACCATAATATATTTATAAAACCCGAGTCAATCCCGTAACAACAAGTTCCAAACCCGACTCCCATTAATCCTCTATATTACACGGCCCAACCCTCCCCTCTTACTCACTAATTATCTTCTTATTTTACATTAAATCAACTTAATATCTTCTTAATACCTTCTTTAATATAATCATAATTGTTCTTCGTGTTCTTGATCGTTCTTGAGCAAAATCGTCACAAAACCTTCGTTACTTGGCCTAATCCGTTCTAAATTATATTTCTAGAGTCTCCTCTCCGCTCTTCATCTCCGTGTACGTTTCATTTTCAATTCCGACAAAATCGTTTTCAACACTTTAATTGTTGAAATCAAGTTTTAATACTAATAATGTTATTTTTGTCATTTCTTATAGGAGAAGATTATGAAGACGAGTTTGGTGACTCGTATATTTTAGAAGAAGATTAGTAGACGGGTTTTTAGTTCTTATTTTGGGTGCTATTTGGTTTTGTGCTAGCTAAGGTAACGATTACCGCGTTTACTCGACGAATTAATGTCACATACTTTCTTTTAATTGTATGTTTTTTTTGTTATTTACGGTTTTAGTAGTAACATGCTAGGTTGTTATTATTATTAAGTTTTATGAGTTTTTAACATATTTAATGTTTTTGACATGTTGGATGATTTGTTCATAATCATAATTTTAGTATGAATGATGGTTGAATTTGGTTGTTAAAATGGATGGTTGTTAATTAAAACATGTTAGAAATAAATTTGGGGTTGTTGTTGGTGGTGGCCGTGTGTGGTGGACGAGAACCAGGCCGGTTCAGGCCGGTTCAGCCCGGTTCAGGCCCGGTCCAGGCCCGGCAGATCCGGTCTAGGTTGGCCCGTTATTTGGCCTTTGGGCTTGTGTCGATACTTGATTGTTTTGTTGTTGTTTTGACGGGTTTTAAATATGTTAAGCATGCGGGAAATATTACGAAACGATTTTAGAAATGGTTGACCAAAACAGGCCCAAACCAGGCCCGTGGGCCCGGTCCAGGCCCGGTTCAGTCTCGGCCCGGTCCAGGCCCGGCTGACCCGTGAGCCCTCCTTTGGGCTTGTGACGGTTTTTGAGTTTATTGTTATTATTATATCTTGTTTTGTAATATTTAGCAAGTGGGAAATTTTAATAAGTAAATTATTTAATTAAACGGTTTTTCATAATATTATTATTTCTCACATGTTAGAAATTATAGCATGAGATTGTAGTTTAATTTGATATTCCTTAAGTCAAGCGGGTTTCGTAAGAATTAATAATTCACATGTTAGAAATTAGAATAAAATAGCATGAAATGAATATGATGTTCTTGTGTTCAAGCCTAAATGGCTAAGACTCTGTTTCTAGCCGGTTTGACCAAACGGGTTTGGTCAAACTATGATCTAGTTAGCCCCGTTTTGACTGATGACCCGTCGCGGGACTCGGGTCGGGGATTTGTCTTCAGGTAATGTTTTATTTAATGAATGAATGAATGAGCCTTAGTAGATATGAGGCGATATGATATTTGAATGTGATTTATATGCAATTAGTCACATGATAGGAAGTTTTTCCCGTGACTGTTTAATTGTATGATATATGTCGTGTTGACTAAGTACCCATAGAGAATTATGATTATATGGCGTGTTGACCATTCTAATTCTAAATGAGCACCTTGGACCATGACATTGATAGGCCTTACTATCTTTAACGAGTATATAGTTCACAGCTTGATAGCTTTTGTGTCACTGGCCTGGGATTTTGATACCAAGCCGGGGCTTGGCTGCCTAATTGCTTCCACTTTGGGAATGGAGCCAGCTTAAGTACTAGCCAACTCTGCTTAGGGGGTCTCCTAGTAGAGATTCTCATGTACTTTTGGTCATGAGACAGGGAATGGGTTAGCTGTTGTCGCTAGGTCTGATCAGTCTAGAAAAACTAGGATGGTTTATACCTACCTTGTGGTATAGATCGAGTTACAGACAGTCGACTATTGACACTCTGTTAAGACTATGCCTGGTTTTTCTAGAGTATTGGTCTTTCAGGTTGATGAGTTATGAATTTAGAAGGTGAAGATTGAAGCCGGCTAGGTGGATAGGGAGTTTGGAGTACAGGTTGTTAACTGATTCACATGATAGCTTGCGATGGAGTAGCTTAGCCTTATATGCAGGTTTATATGTTAGTTATTTGTTTATAACATGAAAAGCATTATCGTATATGTTAAGGCTTTGTATTTTCCATATACATCTCTTTTATGTTATTCATGTGTTATTAAACTCGGACATTTCGTGGCTGGGAGGAACTAGGAGTTACTCCCCACTAACTTGTGGCTTCCGTGTTTATATTTAATGCGGTTGGAGGTTGTGCTGCATCACTTGGGTACATTGACGAGCTAGCGAGTGAAGAATTACCTTGGACCTATATTCGGTTCTTAGGATTGTATTATTTAATACACTCTTTTATTTCCGTATTTAAACGGGAGATATGTCTCCCATTTTAATACTTCTTATGTATAATATTATTTCCTTTTTGTTATGAACCTTTTTCCTTGAGACACCTTTGTTATGTTGAATATATTTAATGGTAGGTTCCGGTTTTAAAATTTACCGATTTTCACTAAAGTGAACCTATTAAAAACGTATTCTCATCTTTTATTTATTTAAATTACTTGTTTATCTTTCCGCAAATTCGAGGGTGTCACATCCTACTTTGCTAGCACCAACGATGTCCTACAGCACATAACTGAAAGGGTGGACGATTCTTACAATTGGCAATAAACCCAAGGAGGTAGGCTAGAGTCCTTAGATGATTGGCATAATGTAGTGGAGGCAAGGGAGAGGTTGAGAGAGGAGGCCGAGAGGGCCCAACAAGAAGAGTGGAGGAGGATGGTGGCGCGGCAAGAGGAGGACCGCCTTTGGAGGGAGCAACAAAACCAAAGGTGGCAAGAGCAAAATGACATGTGGGCGACACAAAATGCTTGGAGGGAGCAAGCCACAAACCATTTCTAAGCTCAAAATGAGCTCCACCACACTTACCTTCAAGATTCATATGAAGATGCGGTGGCACAAGAGGATGTTTATGGTTTGGCTAGCTCACTCTTTGGCATGTCCATCCAACAAAACCCCGGCTACCCCACTCCTTACACACATGAGGCCCTCGATGAAGGCCTAGAAAGAAGAAGAAGGGTTAGAGAAGAAAGAGAGAGGAGGAGAAACCGAGGAGGTGCCTCGGGTTCTTCTCATATCAACAATTGATGAAGCACCCCACCCTTTTCCCTTACAATGAGGACATTGTATAATCTAAGTGTGGGGGAGAGGATTGTATATATTTGTTTTGTTTTGATGCATTTTATTTTGTTTTGAAAAAAAAAAATTGAAAAAAAGAAAAAAAAATGAAAATCCCGGCTAGGTGAAAACCCACAAGGGTGGGCACCTAGGCAAAAATTGGGAAGGTGGCCGAGGACGGAATGAAAACCCAAAAGAGCATTCCGGGCAAAATGAAAAACCGAGTTGCGAGCCACCAATGAGAGGAAAGGAAAAGCTAAGGTGAAAACCTGAAAGGGCATCTTAGGCAAAATGAGGGATTTTCAAGAAAAAAAAAATAGAAACACAAAAAGGAAATTTTTTTTGAGAAAAATACTTCCGATGATGAGGATTTATGGAGGGAAAAGAAGGGAGAAATAAGGAGGAATTTGGAAGGAGGCTAGCTTAGGATTTCTTTTTATTTTTCTTTGAGTCATAAATTTGGTTCCAAATCGGTGGATTTCTCTTAATGGTTGCTTTGTTGTGCGAATTGTGTAGTTTTGGGCCAACCAAGTAACCATGCTACACACTAGTGGAGTAATAATGGGGTGATATAAGAAGTGGAATTGCATGGAGTTTGGTGATAAGGGCCATCTCGCTATGTCTTGGGATAAGGCAAAGATGGTCATACTACAATCTTGGGAGGTATAAGAAGGGAGGAGTTGAGGTGAGATGAGTCGGAGTTGGTGGTGTGTCGAGTCTTGTATTGAGGGAGTTATAAGTAGGAAGTGGTAAGGGAAGAGTGTGTTAAAACAACTTTGAGTCATTTTCTTTTAATAGGTGGTTGTGTTTTGAGGGAGATATAAGAAGGTAGTGGTGAGGGAAGAGAGGTCATTACCTTCACATGCTATGTTTGGACTCGTGTTTGTCTTGCTAATCTCGAGTTTTTACTCGGAACGAGTAAAAGTCCAAGTGTGGGGGTATTTGACAACACCAAAATGTGTTGTGTCTAGTAGTATTTATTAGGTTCGTTTATTATACTTTTTACGGGTCGTTAGCACCATTTTATGCTAACCTTAGTCCTTGTAATTATGTTGTTATTTAGTATTTTAGTCAACTTTTAGAGTCAAACCCGGAAGTCAACAAAAATCAAAGTCAAATCCGTGGGCGCTGCCAGCGTCCTGGTCTCAGGCATGCGTTCCTTCATTCTCCGTCTTGTCATTTTGAGGCCCATTTCTCAAGGCCTTAGGTTTCCGGAGCCAAGGGTATAAAAGAGCCAAATTGTAGAGAGAGAAACACACAACATTGGATACAACATTCCACAACACATTACATTAGAATTCTCTCAAGTTTTGTTCTTCATTTTTGGCTTGTAATTTGGTTGAACTTCATAATGGGTTGTAATATTTGGATTATGGGTAGCTAATCTTCCATTTTTTAGTGTAATTGGAACAAGTTCTCTCCTTTTAGCATTGTAAGACCTTTTGAACCTCTTCTTCTCTATTTAATTCCATTTTCTCATGTTTAAATTCCATTGTTGAATGAATTGTTGTTGAGACTAACCATCTTAGCAAGTGTTTGTTTAATTATTGCTTTGTCTAGATAAATTTGGTTAATTTGTCTTGATATGGTTGAAGCAACCTTGAAAGATTGTAACTTTGGTTTAAAAGTTGTAATCTTTTGAGGGGAATTTGGTTTATTGTGTGATTAGAACATGGTTTAATGTTTTATTACATGATTCTAGCTTGTTTCTTTGGTTTTATGCTTAAAGCTTGCATCTTTAATTTGGGCTCATGGTTTAATGGGTGTAAATTGGGTTGTAAAGGGTCATCCATGGATGGTTTAATTCATGTTGGCTAATTTCTAAGAAACTTGTATTAGATAATTAGATAAGAGAGGAAAGGAAGAGTCTTTACTTTGTTAATTGGTTGGGAACTTGGGAAAATTACACTAAGTTGTTTCTCCATATTTGAATATTTGAATCTTTAGTTTTTATTGGTAATTTTAGACTTGCTAATCAATTCTCATGTCAAACTTTCTCCCTATATGTTATCCTACATGTTTTCCCATTGTGAATATCATAGTTTGTAATTAATTTAAGCTTTTATCTTAATTAGTGTCTTAATTTGTGATTAGAGTAATTAGTTTTGTTAATTGGCATTTTGCAAGAGTCTAGATTAGATTAATTTAGTTAATACCGCCTTCTCTTGGGTTCGACCCTATTCTTACCATTTTACTACCTTTATTTAAGATAGTTTGTGTTTTTTTAGGAGTTATAATTGTTATTTGATCGTAGCTAATTAGCGGAATTAGCGACACCGTTTTTAAGCCCGTCATAATTCACAATATTTTTATTTTGGGTTTTTCTACGAGGTATTTCTGTGTTTTTTCATATCCTACGTGATAACCCCGCTGTGACAACCCTCGCGAATGCGGAAATATAAAACATACAAGCATGTAAAACAAATTTGCGGAAATACGGTATTTTAAAAACTTTTATACATGCAAGGTAGAAAATACGAGGAGTGTCAAAACATTACAAACTAAGTACGGAATACAACAAAGAGCCGGAGTCTGTCAAAAAGTTAACAAAGAACATGTGATTAGCAAACTAGCTAAATAACGTCTAGAGGTGATTCATCCAGGGACAAAACCCGCTAGCTCACACCCGAACCCAAAATACCACAAGCAAAAAGCCATCCAAATCAAGCAACCTGTTCATCCATGAAAAACATGAACGCCACAGTCACTGGGGAGTAACTCCGGGTTCTCCCAACCATATCACATCAAACGTACATAGAAGGAAATACCAAAGTAGAAACATGCATATATAGATATACATGTGAGATACGATAAGAATAGATAGGCAATTCAATATATAATAATAAGAGCATATGAAGTACAAGATCGAATCCATCATGTTATACAAAGACTCGGGGAAGACACTCTTAGGCAACCGAATACGCTCACTAGGGCTTGCATCTCACCGTTAGCGGTATAAGTTTGATAAGATTGAGACTCGACAAACAAACCATGCCAAGTCATGCGATTACCATGAATAAATACATCATGTTATCATCCATTCAAACAACCCAATACATAGACGGTGCCCAATCATGCAATGACCATGAATAATATCATGAAATCACGCATTCAAAGACGACAACACAAAGACGACTTCTCTCACGGTAAATGAAACGCACTAGCACCGTGTACATGGCAAGTATGATTAAAAGGCATCCACGGGATAAAGCATTTCCCTGAACGCATACACGATCACATTTCGTAGATGTAGACTAATTTCCTCCGGTAGGACGACGATAATTAAACGGGCTTTTTGCTAGTCTAAACCTGGCCAGATTCTCGGAATATAACGTGTTCCGATTCGACATGCGATAAAGCGTTTCGCATCCAAGACTCGGTCTTACAAAGAAACGCCGAGTACCCCAAATTCGGTAGATCAATTCACGAAAGAGGCGGAAAAGAGCACAAGCCTTATAACAAGCGGTACGCTACATGCAAATAACACCACCTCGCAAGTACACAACATTTGACGGCCGGTTCGATCAACGCAATGCGTTCGCCTCCCAACAACGTCGTCGTATGCCCACTAACACATGCAATTAAGCAGTAGGATACCTCCCCGTTCCGACATTCCAGCCTTACGAACGTGGAGGTAGCCAAGGGAATGAGAGTACAAAGCACAAGACAAAATAGTGCTCAACCGTATCATTTGTAAAAACCGACTCAAAGTGGGACATAGCAAAAACCGTCACAAAACATGTGATACAAGCGAATGAAATATCATATATCCAAAACATGAATATTATAAGTCACTACGTAAAATTATACGATAAACGAATCATGCGAACTATTTTAAAATACGAGTTTTAGAAATTATAGGAGAAAAACACAGCCGTGTTCCAGGCCGGTGTGGAGGCCGGCGGCCGGTACCCCGGCTCGGAGCACAACTACACACAAAAAGCAAGTTTGGAAACTAACTAAAACAAGGGTCCACTTCAAACGGTCATAACTAGAGTTCTATATATGCAAATGCATAAATTCCAAGTCGAGGTGATAGCTTATCCTCTTACGGTTCCAACGATAGGTCACAAGCCCAAAACAAGCAAGTAACGAAGGAGATATGATCATTCTACGAAAAAGGGTCGGTGCAGTGAATTCTCAGCCGGCCACTTGACCGGCAGCCGGTACTTCGGCCAGGAGCACCATCCTACCCGAGAACAACATATACAAGTTCAATCATTTTCAATTCTCATATTTAACTTCTATCAACTATTAACAATCAATATTCATCATCAACAATCATCAACTAACAACATTTATCATCCATAACATAAATCCTAAGCTTTCTAATCGTATTCTAAATACGAATTCTAACATATAAAGCATGTAAAACACGTAAATGATATCGAGTAACCCTTCACCGTTACCTTTACGCGTCTTTAATCGATTCTAAACCTTCCTAGTCTCCACCTAAATACAATTAGATAAGAAAAGATGAATATCATTCACCTTGAGAAAGACGGATAATTTAAAAACGAGAAAGACGGTAATTTTATTACCAATACGGATAGAGGAAGATAAGAG
>JAIUZE010006644.1:0-58063 GCA_022085475.1 Heliosperma pusillum
TAGAAGACCTCCTTCAAGTTGCACCAAGATGACACCAAATAATCTACCCTTATTATTAACTAGATAATAAGATAGATGATATACTACTAATATTAGACTATATTACTACACTAGTAATAATTAAGAAATATTAGTATATGAGAGTTTTTAGTGAGAGGAAGAATTTTAGAGAGAAGTGTAAAATTGCACAAAATGAAGTAGTAGAAAAATGAACAACAATTGTTCATTATAAAGGCCATTTGGCCGGACCACATTGTCCAAAATTGGACTCTTATTTTGTTCAATTTGATCACATGCATTAGAGTGGAGTGTTGTAGTATAAGTGATGATTGTATTCTACTTGTTATGTCACTTTCAATTGGTAACTAAAGAGTGTAAACAAGAACAACAATCATCACCATGTAACTAGCAATCTAAACGGCCACAATGGCCTAGTTTGGTCCATTTTGATTTTTGATATTTGTCTCACAAATACTTATTGATCATATGGTTAATTATCTTGTATAATTAAGTGTTAATTTGATCATATAACAATTATATGACTCAATTAAATAAATAATATGTAATTAACATTTTAAGTAATATTTTACCATTATATCAATATATAATGGGTCCCACAATGCTTAGTTAATTTATTTTACAACTCGTTGTAAATATAATTAACTAATTACCTCTATCTCAAAACCTCAACTAATTTAGTAATTTAACGATTAATTACTAAGTTAAAACTTATTTAATCGTATTAAAATAAGATATAAATTTATTAGTCAATTATCGCATAATTGAAAAATAAACTTAATTGAATTTGAGTTCTTAACTCAATTTCTAACAATTAACTCTCATACATATCGAATATATGTAATGTACTAATTAATTGTATCGTATACAAATAATTAGTTACTATTTGGATTTCATCCTTTAGGTGTGACCGAAAGGGATCAGTTCATCACCGCCGTCATACGACAATAACGTCAAACTCTAGTCAGCCAACCGTTATTGATTTACGTTAATCAATTGACTAATCATATATATAGTCAATAAATATCCCAATTATATTCCTTAATAAGATTTATCATGTGGCGCACTATTGTGGAGGACACCTACTCCAACAGTATGGGTGCTCTTTTGAGAAGATTTGTTCTTATTTGTCAAAGTGAATTTGGAAGAACCAAAATGTTCAAGAAGCAATGTTATGTTCAGAAAAGAAAAGAAAAAAAAAAAAAAAAAGAAATAAAATGAGAAGTTGTGAGTATCTCCCCAAAATGTCAAGTCAATATTCAGAAGGAGTTTACCCTTGTGTTTCGTGTGTAATAAGCCAATTTGTTGCTTTTAGGCTTCGTTATCCGTCTTCTGGGAAATTGATCGGAAGTTTGGATTGAGTATTCATTTATCATTGGTCAGTTGCTAGCTCATTCTAACCTTCACATGACCGTAACTGTTTGTCCACCTTTCACCCATTTCCCAAAGCCTTCTTCTCATCTTTTCGGCTTCTTTTCTATGTGCATTGTGATCTTTGACTTGTGTTTTGAATTGTTTACCATATTAGACTGCGGACACATTTTCATAAGTAGTAGATAGGTGAGTGTCTCAAAAACATTTACACATAAAGAAATCACCTTTTACATACAATGAGTGTTCGAGTGTGCCGTGAGAGTCCATTTGTCAAAAGATCATGCAAGAGCCGAAATTCTGTAGTGAAATTCTTTGTGCTGCGCCGTTATGTAAATCTCAGCCATGTTTATGTATCATTCTTGCCCACGTTGTTTTTGGGTTATGATTCATTATGTTTCCAAAGCTTTACGTTGAGATTTGTTTCCTGGTGGTGTAGTAGCCAATGCTTGCAACCCTTGTCCTGGTATTGTTTGCAATGTTTGCTTGAGAACAAGCAAAGGTTTAGCTTGGGGGAGTTTGATAAATGAATATTTGTATGATTTTAACCCCCAATTTAGCTCGGTTTTGTATGTCATTTGTGCTTTGTTAAGCCATTTTATGAGCTAATATCGTCTTCTAGGCGAATTCCTGTGTTCTAACCTGTTTTGTAGGGAAAGTGACGTTTCTACGCCCTTTTTCTATATTCCCGAGCATTTGCCTAGAACCCGACGATTTGAATAAGCAAGCTTGACCAAGTGAAAGGCATTTCAAGAAGGTTCACTAATTCAAAAGAAAGAAGAAGCAAAGACGGTTTCGCAGTTGTCGGAAGATCGATCAGATAGGCGAAAGAAATCATCGCTTTGTTGGAGTAAGTGTCCTCCACAATAGTGCATTTATATAATAAATCTCATTTGGAATATACGTGGCATGATTAGTATATTTTGATACTCCACGTCAGTTGATTAACGTAAATCGGTAACGCTCGGCTGACTAGATTTTGACGTTATTGTCGTATGACGGCGGTGATCAACTGATCCCTTTAGGTCACACCTATAGGATGAGACCCAAATAAAATACTAATTATTTGTATACGATACAGTTTAATTAGAGCATTACATATATTTGATATGTACGTTTAGTTACGAGAGTTATTTATTGGAAATTGAGTTGCGAACTCATTCCACTTAAGTTTATTAGTCAATTATACGATAACTGACTGAATAAATTTTACGTCTTATTTTAATACGATTAAATAAGATTTAGTTTATTGATTAATCGTTAATTCATTAAATTAGTTGAGGTAATGCATATATTTTGAGGTAGAGGTAATTAGTTAATTATATTTACAAAGAGTTGTAAAATAAATTAACTGGGCATTGTGGGACCCATTATATATTGGTATAATGGTTAAATATCACTTAAAAGTTGAGTTTATCTTGATTATTAATTTGAGTTATAAAATTGTTATTTGATCAAATTAACACTTAATTATACAAGATAATTAAGCATATGATTATAAGTATTTGTGGGACAAATATCAAAAATCAAAATGGACCATATTTCACATGTGGAGGCCGGATCTTTCAAGTGGAGAACAATAGTGTTTATTCTCTACTACTAGCACACTCCATCACATGATAATGACTTGTTATGACACAATTATCATTACAATTACTACCAACACTCAAAGTATTTTGCATGTGAGTAAAATAAGCAAAATAAGAGCCATATATGGCTTATAGTGACCGGCCATAAGGCCTTTATATTGAACAATTGTTGTTCAATTTTGGTGACTTCAATTCATTATGCTTATTCTCACTTCTCTTTCTAAACTCAACATCTCTCAAAACCTACATGCAAACTAATATTCATACCATATTACTAGTGTAGTAATACAATAATATTAGTAGTATTTATCTTTCTTATTATCTAGTTAATAATAAGATGAGATTATTTGGGTTTAGTCTTGGGTGCAACAAGAAGGAGACCTTCTACTTTGAAGGTTGTTTTATGGAGGATCAACCATTAATTTCATGCTCAAGAACAATAAGAAAGAGTTCTTATTGTGCCCATATTGAACCGAAAATACCCCATGAAAGGATGTTTTCGTCTTATCTTTTCTTTTATGCTTTTATATTTGCATGCATGATAACTAGATCCTAAATCATTAAGTTAGTGTAATTTAATGAACTAATTAGAGGATTCTAATTAAAGGTCTAGGACTTTCATGTGGTATCAAAGCTCAATTGTTACATGCATGTCGATTTTAAGCATTAAAATCGAGTTATACGATAACTTGGGTAAAATTGAAAATTTGTGTTAAAAATTGGTTTGCACAAAATTTTTGATTTCCATGCATACCTAGAGACCTCAAAATGGTTGTGGTCAAATTTGGTGATTTTGTGGATTAATTTGCTATTTATTTTGATTTATGGCCTTTAAATCATGTTAATATGCATGTTTTATGTTAAAAGTTAACTAAAAATAGTTGCATGTTGATTCTGGCCATAAAATTTTTATATGATCTCACATGTATGTTGTACATATGGTATGTAAAATTTCGTGACTTTTAATTAAGTTTTGCATGATGATTGATTTTTATAAGATAAAAGTCAATAAAGTGAGATTATTATGATCCTAAAATTGAAACGTCCTTTGCTGATCTTGAAAATTTTTGGTACATTTTATAATCTGATTTATATCATATTGGTGAAATTTTATAATTTATTTCACTATTTTACTATATTTAATGGTTTTTATCTGATAAAACCGTTGAATACAAAGTTATTTGTTCATAAAATTAATTCAAATTTTTGGGCAAATTTTTCTGGTTTTTGGAGTTCCTAGAAATGTTCCAGAATGTACAAAATTTTTGGTTTCAAATTGTTATGAGTTTTATATTTTATTTTGGGTTTATTTCATAAATAATATGATTAAACCTCTATATTTAGCAAATACGATCAATTCAAACTAATTAAATATAAACAAAATTAGTGGGGACTAATTTTGAGTTCTAAATCAGTTTAGATAATTAGTTTGAGCTTAAATACGATTTAAGTGTTGATTATTGATTTTTAATGGTTAAAAATCGATAAAATCCATAAAACCGAGCTAGAATGAACATGATAAGTATTAAGGGCGATTTTGGCATGATTTTTACAACATTTTTAGTTATGTTGTTATTGTTGAATGAATGAATGCCATTTATTTAAATTTTAATGCAAGTTGTACCTAGTATGGCCTAGATTATTTTTAATCGGTATTACCCGTAATGTAAGGGAATACCGATTCGGTTGTAATTTTATTTGCGATCTCGTATCGCCGTTTGTAATAATTTAATTTCATTTTTAGATCAAATGTATAATCGGAATTTTATTTGTATCTTTTTGTAATTAATTATTATGAAGACGGAGATTCCCGAAGTCGGTGTTCCAAAAGACGGTGCCATGAAGAGGCTAGGGGCCAAGGAGTTGGTTTCCGATTTTGTAATCTACTAGTTAATTAGATTAGCTAGGTGGCCATACTAGGATTTATTATTTGCTTGCTTTATGTTTTTCCGCACATGCCAAAATTGCCAACATGCATTTTTATTTCTCGATTGTCAATTCAAAGTTATTCAGAATTCACCGACTTAGTTCGCTTATAGGGAATTAATAACAAAATTGACAAGACCTCTCACATAACTTAAAAAAATTGAGATTTAGCCTTACCAATTAGTAACACCTATGAACCCCGTGTTCATTAGGGCTACCACGCTCGTGGGTCCTTTTTTACCTCGGGTAAGTAGGGTGATGCGATCACAAGCCAAAATTGGATTGGACTCAACGAGATAAGCGTTATCTTGGGACTAGGAGACGGATTTAGTTGAAATCCGTCAACCAAGAGTTCTAAGTGTAGAATTAGTCAAGTATTGACTTACCATTTTTAGATAAAAGTAGCATGCGATGACTATTTTTGTCTAAATATGGGTCTTGGAATCACTTATATAATTTCGTGAGGGGTCATTATATGAGTGACTTGTTAAAATTGTTTTACAAGTAAATTATATTTAAGCAATGAATGTTTATTTTCCGTTGATATTTATTTTTATTCGCGCAATGACAATTATTTTTCTTCTATGAACTTATAAATCCGTTCAATCATGGAAAAGGTTTCCATTATTTTATACGGTAGTATATTGATTGCGATCTTCGTTTAAAACACCGTAGCTAAAGACAAAATGAATTTTATCTTTTGATCCTCATATTCACCATTGCAAATGTCTCTTATGAAGAGTAAATGAATAAGTCACACTTAGTCAAAAACGTTTTGATTTTTTAGTGACGTCTTCTTATAACAATGGTACAATCAATTTTTGCTCCAAAGAAAATATTTGTATTTTGGTATGTCGTCATTATGCTCCTTATCGAGGCTTACCTCAAAAGAGGCCAAATCAGTTGGGGCGAATAGGTTAATCGATTTATTTAAAAATCGTGAATAACCAAATACCGTAGTCACTTCATGAAAAGTTTATCCTTTTGAAGGAAAAACCATGAATGAAATGAAGAATAGTCTTCACAATAATTCTATTATACTTGTCTAAGTAGAGATTCTTGAAAGTGAGTGGGAACACTAAGAATGATGTTTATATTCTTAGTTGTTAAGACGAGGTTCAAGAGTAGGTTGGCACAAGTTTGGCACAAGGCAAGGGAAAAAGGCAAGACTATTTTGAATAGTAAAGTCAAAACCCAAGCAAGGTGTCGACACACGAAAAGAATCTACCCCAAGTTTTCTAAAGAGTTAGAAATTGGGTGTACTATTTTCACCCATAATATCTATATGATCGACATTTATTTTGCTAAATGCAATTTTTGGGTATTAGATACCCATTATGGTTTTCATCAATGTATTCAATGCATATAATAATGATTCGTGCGACGACTAACCATGATTAAATGTCGACCTACAAGGGAAATATAACTATTGTACTTTTATTTTTATAGAGACATATAAAAGTTATAATGTGATCAATCTAGTTTTGAATTTAGAGGTATACTTTAATAAACGTTATTATGTACATGACCTCTAAATAAAGAATATAGTATCCACTTTTGTGTACGACACAAGTGTTTCACTTTTGTGAATGGAACAAGCGTTGTATCTATTTATGCCTATACTTGGTCAATGGTTATCCCATACCAATCAAAGGTAATTATATTCTTGACCTAAACTAGAAATTACTTGTCATATAGATTGAAAAAGGCTCAAAATTGGTGACCCAAATCTAATCTTAATACTGGATTGTGTAGCACACAAAAGGCTAGTATCGACTAGTATCCCTAAATCATTTGATTTTGAATCTTATGGTGTGTGTGAATCTTGTATTCAAGGCAAGATGATTCGTGCCCTTTTGTTAAAAAGGAAATTGAACTAGTAAGTTATTGGCCCCATTACATAAGAATATGTGTAGTCCAATAACTAACACAACCAGAGATGGTAATGATTACTTCACTTTATTTACCGACGATTTAAGTAGATATTATGTTTGATTCTACTTAATGAGGTGCTAAGAGAAATCGTTGAAAAGTTCAAAGAGCTTCAATGAGAAGTAGTTATCCACTAAGAGTATTAGATCAAGGACTTACGACTAAATCGTAACAATAAATATCTAAGTATTGACTTTGATTTTCACCAAAAGTATTATGAAATAGTTTCACGAGTTAACTTCTCTAACACACATTATGAGATAAGGCGTTGTTGAATAGAGAAACAGAACCTTATACGATATGGTTTTGTCTCTGTCAAGTCAAAATGAGCCATTTGACTAACCTTGGGATCTTAATATTTTTGTCTGCTATTTCTTTTCCCAACATATTAAAGCACATTTTTTAACAGTTATTTGAATGAAACAAGTGCTCAATAATCCCACATTGACCACGAGAACAAAGCGTTTGTGACTCGTGATGCTGTCTTTCAATAAAAATACGATTATTTCTTGATAAGACAGAGTGGGAGAAAATGTTTCAAGAGCCACAAACTGAGCATATGGTCCGGAAAAGGTTTTTCTCATTGCTTTTTCAGTAGTTGTTTCTTCGGAACATAAGAGGTCAGGTGGAATTTCATCACTTCTTTATAGCGATGAATTCTAATCTGTGACTTATAAAAGTCTGTTTCTAGTCCTAACTTCTTGCTATGGCTTAGAGTCATGTGATTCGTAATGGACTCCATGCATGATGATCAGGTATGTGACCTTGTAAATTTTACTTGAAGAAGTACGACCTCTTCAATGTAAATTGATTTTTAAGATCGAAATTTGCATGGATGAACATTAAAATGTTTCAAAAGATAAATTGGTAGCAAAGAGTTTTGCACCAACCTTATTTCTTCGATCCATTCGAATATATTTAGCGATTACAGCATATCATAATAGTATGATGTCAACTGGATCTCAAGAACCACCTTCTTGGATACGATTCTAGAAAAGGTAGTATATTTTATATTCACCTGTGGGTTCGTAGATCCTAATTATCCTAAGTTAATTTGCAAGCTTAAGAGTATGTCTTAAGTAAGCAATAAAGAGTTCGAATTAGTGTGTCAATCATGTTGTAAAATATTTCTCGATATCTCGAGGAATTATGTTTATACATGAAGTTTAGTGGGAGTAATGTGGTGTGCATCAGTCTTATATGTGGAGACATATTGATCATTTTAGATGATGGAATATTTTGGAGAAGTAGAATACATCTTTTAGATATCTGGATTTATGAAGATAAATCTAAAAGGATATTAGCGTTGAGTCAAAATTCTTATATTGATAAGATATTTGACTAGTTCAAGGAAGTTGAACACATGATAAATTGATTCCTTTTTGCTTCCGCTGCGGGATCAATTATATACGCTGTGATGTATACTCAATCCGACATATCGCGTGCTTTGAGCATGACAAGTCGTTTGCAATCAAATCCAAGTGAGAGTCACTTGATAGCCATAAAGAACATTCGTAAGTACTTGCGAAGGACTAAAGATATGTTCCATATGTTTGGAGTTTATAGTGAGTTGTGTGTAAGAGTTCACACAGACTTCAGTTTCCAAACTGATAAAAGTGATTTGAAATCACGAGTTGGTTGTGTTTTATAGAAGATTTATCTGTTGAAAGAGTTCCAAACAGAAAAAGACTATTGGAAAGGTTATAAGTAGGAGTGACATTTTCAAATATAAATGTCTTATATCCGCTAGAAGTGTTCCAGGCAGTTTATCATTGCGGATTTCACAAACGGAAATAGAGTACATTGCATCATATGATGATGCATATGAAAGTAGCTTGGATTCGACAGTATTGGAGGGACTAGAAGTAGTTCCCATAGTTGTATATCCTATCCCATGATACTGGTAAAACACTGGGAGCTACCTTTAGGCCAAGAGTCCTAAGTCTAGATTCAAACCTAGACATGTACTCAGAAAGTTTTATGTAATATAAGATTACGTAGACAAAGAGAATTAGCAATCAGAACGATGGGAAAGATGCAAGTATTGCTAATCCATTAGCCATGCCTTTTGCAGGCTGAACATGATAGTCATGTCATTTCAATGGGATTGAAATATGTACCTGAATTGCTAGAGATTATGAGATATGAAATTATTGATAACGTATCAATTTTTCCAAATATTAGATAATCGCATTCATTGTTAGAGTTTCATTAAAAACTCCTTTATTTAGTTTGACTAAATTTTAATACTTTGTTTATCCGAATTGGTTGAAAGAAAAGTTGAACCCAATTCAAGTGAACAGGATGAACTTAGTGTTTTGTCCCTAGTCACTCGTTTGAGGTGACGTCTCGAAGTGACTAGATTGTAGGTCGATCAATGGTTGGTTCAGCACCATGGGGTCATGGAGATGACTGGTCGTTTACATAGACAAACTGTGGAGACACTCTGTCGGCAGTGACCATAATAGAGTCCCTTATCAAAATTGTTGAAGCCTGGTCGTGGCGGGGAGGCGGGATTTCTATTTTATTCCTATGAGTCGATTCTTTAGACTGGCGACCATTTACCTGAGTCGGTGTAGTTTCCGATTGACTTGGTTTTTGTCCTAGGTCGTGCCGTGAAAGGAGGCCGATGGACATCTTCTGGGTCATGGTGATCTGCATCATACAGTGTAAGATGGGTCACAGGAATTGTCCACCCACGTTGGGTATTAAATCTTAGGACCACTCGAGGAGTAGTAGTAAAGGGAAATGCGTGGCCCGCTCGGAAGAGATCTCTGGAGATTTTCCGGTCAGTCGAGACAAGAACAAATTTGTAGGAGGAGGAGTCCTCCGCAATAGTGTTGCTCATGCACAATTGTATCGGAACAAGTGGGAGATGGTTGGATATTTAAGTGTCCTCCACAATAGTGCATTTATATAATAAATCTTCATTTGGAATGTACGTGGCATCATGATTAGTATATTTTGATACTCCACGTCAGTTGATTAACGTAAATCGGTAACGCTTGGCTGACTAGAGTTTGACGTTATTGTCGTATGACGGCGGTAATCAACTGATCCCTTTAGGTCACACCTATAGGATGAGACCCAAATAGAATATTAATTATTTGTATACGATACAGTTTAATTAGAGCATTACATATATTTGATATGTACGTTTAGTTACGAGAGTTATTTATTGGAAATTGAGTTGCGAACTCATTCCACTTAAGTTTATTAGTCAATTATACGATAACTGACTGAATAAATTTTACGTCTTATTTTAATACGATTAAATAAGATTTAATTTAGTGATTAATCGTTAATTCATTAAATTAGTTGAGGTTATGCATATATTTTGAGGTAGAGGTAATTAGTTAATTATATTTACAAAGAGTTGTAAAATAAATTAACTGGACATTGTGGGACCCATTATATATTGATATAATGGTTAAATATCACTTAAAAGTTGAGTATATATATTGATTATTAATTTGAGTTATAAAATTGTTATTTGATCAAATTAACACTTAATTATACAAGATAATTAAGCATATGATTATAAGTATTTGTGGGACAAATATCAAAAATCAAAATGGACCATATTTCACATGTGGAGGCCGGATCTTTCAAGTGGAGAACAATAGTGTTTATTCTCTACTACTAGCACACTCCATCACATGATAATGACTTGTTATGACACAATTATCATTACAATTACTACCAACACTCAAAGTATTTTGCATGTGAGTAAAATAAGCAAAATAAGAGCCATATATGGCTTATAGTGACCGGCCATAAGGCCTTTATATTGAACAATTGTTGTTCAATTTTGGTGACTTCAATTCATTATGCTTATTCTCACTTCTCTTTCTAAACTCAACATCTCTCAAAACCTACATGCAAACTAATATTCATACCATATTACTAGTGTAGTAATACAATAATATTAGTAGTATTTATCTTTCTTATTATCTAGTTAATAATAAGATGAGATTATTTGGGTTTAGTCTTGGGTGCAACAAGAAGGAGACCTTCTACTTTGAAGGTTGTTTTATGGAGGATCAACCATTAATTTCATGCTCAAGAACAATAAGAAAGAGTTCTTATTGTGCCCATATTGAACCGAAAATACCCCATGAAAGGATGTTTTCGTCTTATCTTTTCTTTTATGCTTTTATATTTGCATGCATGATAACTAGATCCTAAATCATTAAGTTAGTGTAATTTAATGAACTAATTAGAGGATTCTAATTAAAGGTCTAGGACTTTCATGTGGTATCAAAGCTCAATTGTTACATGCATGTCGATTTTAAGCATTAAAATCGAGTTATACGATAACTTGGGTAAAATTGAAAATTTGTGTTAAAAATTGGTTTGCACAAAATTTTTGATTTTCATGCATACCTAGAGACCTCAAAATGGTTGTGGTCAAATTTGGTGATTTTGTGGATTAATTTGCTATTTATTTTGATTTATGGCCTTTAAATCATGTTAATATGCATGTTTTATGTTAAAAGTTAACTAAAAATAGTTGCATGTTGATTCTGGCCATAAAATTTTTATATGATCTCACATGTATGTTGTACATATGGTATGTAAAATTTCGTGACTTTTAATTAAGTTTTGCATGATGATTGATTTTTATAAGATAAAAGTCAATAAAGTGAGATTATTATGATCCTAAAATTGAAACGTCCTTTGCTGATCTTGAAAATTTTTGGTACATTTTATAATCTGATTTATATCATATTGGTGAAATTTTATAATTTATTTCACTATTTTACTATATTTAATGGTTTTTATCTGATAAAACCGTTGAATACAAAGTTATTTGTTCATAAAATTAATTCAAATTTTTGGGCAAATTTTTCTGGTTTTTGGAGTTCCTAGAAATGTTCCAGAATGTACAAAATTTTTGGTTTCAAATTGTTATGAGTTTTATATTTTATTTTGGGTTTATTTCATAAATAATATGATTAAACCTCTATATTTAGCAAATACGATCAATTCAAACTAATTAAATATAAACAAAATTAGTGGGGACTAATTTTGAGTTCTAAATCAGTTTAGATAATTATTTTGAGCTTAAATACGATTTAAGTGTTGATTATTGATTTTTAATGGTTAAAAATCGATAAAATCCATAAAACCGAGCTAGAATGAGCATGATAAGTATCAAGGGCGATTTTGGCATATTTTTTCAGCATTTTATTTATGTTGTTATTGTTAAATGAATGAATGTCATTTATTTAATTTTTAATGCAAGTTGTACCTAGTATGGCCTAGATTATTTTAATCGGTATTACCCGTAATGTAAGGGAATACCGATTCGGTTGTAATTTTATTTGCGATCTCGTATCGCCGTTTGTAATAATTTAATTTCATTTTTAGATCAAATGTATAATAGGAATTTTATTTGTATCTTTTTGTAATTAATTATTATGAAGACGGAGATTCCCGAAGTCGGTGTTCCAAAAGACGGTGCCATGAAGAGGCAAGGGGCCAAGGAGTTGGTTTCCGATTTTGTAATCTACTAGTTAATTAGATTAGCTAGGTGGCATACTAGGATTTATTATTTGCTTGCTTTATGTTTTTCCGCACATGCCAAAATCGCCAACATGCATTTTTATTTCTCGATTGTCAATTCAAAGTTATTCAAAATTCACCGACTTAGTTCGCTTATAGGGAATTAATAACAAAATTGACAAGACCTCTCACATAACTTAAAAATTGAGATTTAGCCTTACCAATTAGTAACACCTATGAACCCCGTGTTCATTAGGGCTACCACGCTCGTGGGTCCCTTTTTACCTCGGGTAAGTAGGGTGATGCGATCACAAGCCAAAATTGGATTGGACTCAACGAGATAAGCGTTATCTTGGGACTAGGAGATGGATTTAGTTGAAATCCGTCAACCAAGAGTTCTAAGTGTAGAATTAGTCAAGTATTGACTTACCATTTTTTAGATAAAGGTAGCATGCGATGACTATTTTTGTCTAAATATGGGTCTTGGAATCACTTATATAATTTCGTGAGGGGTCATTATATGAGTGACTTGTTAAAACTGTTTTGCAAGTAAATTATATTTAAGCAATGAATGTTTATTTTCCGTTTATGTTTATGATATTCGCGCAATGTCAATTATTTTTCTTCTACGAACTTGTAAATCCGTTCAATCATGGAAAGGAGTTTCCATTATTTTATACGGTAGCATTTTGATTGCTATCTCCGTTTAAACCACCGTAACTAAAGACAAAATGAATTTTATCTTTTGATCCTCATATTCACCATTGCAAATGTCTCTTATGAAGATTATATGAATAAGTCACACTTAGTCAAAAACGTTTTGATTTTTAGTGACGTCTTCTTATAACAATGGTACATCAAATTTTTGTTCCAAAGAAAATATTTGTATTTTGGTATGTCGTCATTATGCTCCTTATCGAGGCTTACCTCAAAAGAGGTCAAATCAGTTGGGGCGAATAGGTTAATCGATTTATTTAAAAATCGTGAATAACCAAATACCGTAGTCACTTCATGAAAAGTTTATCCTTTTGAAGGAAAAACCATGAATGAAATGAAGAATAGTCTTCACAATAATTCTAATATACTTGTCTAAGTAGAGATTCTTGAAAGTGAGTGGGAACACTAAGAATGATGTTTATATTCTTAATTGTTAAGACGAGGTTCAAGAGTAGGTTGGCACAAGTTTGGCACAAGGCAAGGGAAAAAGGCAAGACTATTTTGAATAGTAAAGTCAAAACCCAAGCAAGGTGTCGAACCCAACTTTTGACGATTCTATTTTACAGTGTAGGACACAAGAAAAGAATCTGCCCCAAGTTTTCTAAAGAGTTAGAAATTGGGTGTACGATTTTCACCATAATATCTATATGATCGACATTTATTTTGCTAAATGCAATTTTTGGGTATTAGATACCCATTATGGTTTTCATCATGTATGCATGCATATAATTAATGATTCGTGCGACGATATAACAATGATTAAATGCGACCTACAAGGGAAATATAAATATTGTACTTTTATTTTTCATAGAGACATATAAAAGTTATAATGTGATCCATCTAGTGTTTGAATTTAGAGGTATATACTTTAATAAACGTTATTAGTACATGACCTCTAAATAAAGAATTAGTATCCACTTTTGTTGTACGACACAAGTGTTTACTTCTGTGGAATGGAACAAGCGTTGTATCTATTTCTGCCTATACTTGGTCATGGTTATCCCATACCAATCAAGGTAGATTATATTCTTGACCTAAACTAGAAATTACTTGTCATATAGATTGAAAAAGGCTCAAAATTGGTGACTCAAATCTAATCTTAATTCTGGATTGTGTAGCACACAAAAGGCTAGTATCGACTGGTATCCCTAAATCATTTGATTTTGAATCTTATGGTGTGTGCGAATCTTGTATTCAAGGCAAGATGATTCGTGCCCTTTTGTTAAAAAGGAAATCGAACTAGTAAGTTATTGGCCCCATTACATAAGAATATGTGTAGTCCAATAACTAACACAACCAGAGATGGTAATGATTACTTCACTTTATTTACCGACGATTTAAGTAGATATTATGTTTGATTCTACTTAATGAGGTGCTAAGAGAAATCGTTGAAAAGTTCAAAGAGCTTCAATGAGAAGTAGTTAACCACTAAGAGTATTAGATCAAGGACTTACGACTAAATCGTAACAATAAATATCTAAGTATTGACTTTGATTTTCACCAAAAGTATTATGAAATAGTTTCACGAGTTAACTTCTCTAACACACATTATGAGATAAGGCGTTGTTGAATAGAGAAACAGAACCTTATACGATATGGTTTTGTCTCTGTCAAGTCAAAATGAGCCATTTGACTAACCTTGGGATCTTAATATTTTTGTCTGCTATTTCTTTTCCCAACATATTAAAGCACATTTTTTTGTTATTTGAATGTAACAAGTGCTCAATATTCCCACATTGACCACGAGAACAAAGCGTTTGTGACTCGTGATGCTGTCTTTCAATAAAAATACAATTATTTCTTGATAAGACAGAGTGGGAGAAAATGTTTCAAGAGCCACAAACTGAGCATATGGTCCGGAAAAGGTTTTTCTCATTGCTTTTTCAGTAGTTGTTTCTTCGGAACATAAGAGGTCAGGTGGGATTTCATCACTTCTTTATAGCGATGAATTCTAATCTGTGACTTATAAAAGACTGTTTCTAGTCCTAACTTCTTGCTATGGCTTAGAGTCATGTGATTCGTAATGGACTCCATGCATGATGATCAGGTATGTGACCTTGTAAATTTTACTTGAAGAAGTACGACCTCTTCAATGTAAATTGATTTTTAAGATCGAAATTTGCATGGATGAATATTAAAATGTTTCAAAAGATAAATTGGTAGCAAAGAGTTTTGCACCAACCTTATTTCTTCGATCCATTCGAATAAATTTAGCGATTACAGCATATCATAATAGTATGATGTCAAGTGGATCTCAAGAACCACCTTCTTGGATACGATTCTAGAAGAGGTAGTATATTTTATATTCACCTGTGGGTTCGTAGATCCTAATTATCCTAAGTTAATTTGCAAGCTTAAGAGTACGTCTTAAGTAAGCACTAAAGAGTTGGAATTAGTGTGTCAATCATGTTGTAAAATATTTCTCGATATCTCGAGGAATTATGTTTATACATGAAGTTTAGTGGGAGTAATGTGGTGGGCATCAGTCTAATGTGGAGAATATTGATCATTTTAGATGATGGAAGATTTTGGAGAAGTAGATACATACTCAGATATATGGATTTATGAAGATAAATCTAAAAGGATATTAGCATTGAGTCAAAATTCTTATTTTAATAAGATCTTTGACTAGTTCAAGGAAGTTGAGTACATGATAATTGATTTCTTTTGCTTCCGCTGCGGGATCAATTATATACGCTGTGATGTATACTCAATTCGACATTTCGCATGCTTTGAGCATGACAAGTCGTTTGCAATCAAATACAAGTGAGAGTACTTGATAGCCATAAAGAACATTCTTAAGTCTTGCGAAGGGACTAAAGATATGTTCCATCTGTTTGGAGTTTATAGTGAGGTAAGAGTTTACACAGACTTAAGTCCAAATGATCAATTCAAAGTGTTTGAAAATCCGAATGGCTGTGTTTTATAGAAGATAGAATTTATGTTTTGGAGAGTTCCAAGCAGAAAAGACTATGGAAAGGTTCCAATATGAGGCATTTTCCAAAATATAAATGTTCATGTCAGCCGGGTGGAAGTGTTCAGGCAGTTCAATGCGGATTCACAACGGAAAGGGAGTACATTGTGTCATATGATAATGCATATGAAAGTAGCTGGGGGGATCGACAGTATTGCGCAGGGACTAGAAAGTAGTTCCTCTAGTTGTACCTATCATATCCACTGATACTGGTTAAAACAGTGGGAGCTACCTTTAGGCCAGAGTCCTAGCTAGGTCAAACTAGAAATGTACTCTCAGAAAGAAAGTTTTATGTAATATAAGATTACGTAGACAAAGAGAAATAGCAATCAGAACGATGGGAAAGATGCAAGTATTGCTAATCCATTAGCCATGCCTTTTGCAGCCTGAACATGATAGTCATGTCATTTCAATGGGATTGAAATATGTACCTGAATTGCTATAGATTATGAGATATGAAATTATTGATAACGTATCAATTTTTCCAAATATTAGATAATCGCATTCATTGTTAGAGTTTCTTTAAAAACTCTTTATTTAGTTTGACTAAATTTTAATACTTTGTTTATCCGAATTGGTTGAAAGAAAAGTTGAACCCAATTCAAGTGAACAGGATGAACTTAGTGTTTTGTCCCTAGTCACTCATTCGAGGTGACGTCTCGAAGTGACTAGATTTTAAGTCGATCGATGGTTGGTTCAGCACCATGGGGTCATGGAGCTGACTGGTCGTTTACATAGACCAAACTGTTTGGAGGACACTATGTCGTTTGGCAGTGACCATAATAGAGTCCCTTCTCAAAATTGTTGATTGAAGTCTTGTCGTGGGCGGGGATTTCTATTTTATTACTATTAGTCGATTCTTAGGACTGGCGACATTTACTGAGTTCGGTGTAGTTTCCGATTGGATTGACTTTGTTGTTGTCCTAGGTCGGCCGTGATGAAAGGAGGCCGATGGACATCTTTCTGGGTCATGGTGATCTGCATCATACAGTGTAAGATGGGTCAACAGGAATTGTCCACCCACGTTGGGTATTAACATCTTCGGGCCACTCGAGGAGTAGTAACTGGAAATGCGTGGCCACGCTCGGAAGAGATCTCTGGTAGATTTTCCGGTCGAGACAAGTGGAACAAATTGTAGGAGGAGGAGTCCTCCGCAATAGTGTTGCTACATGCACAACTTGTATCGGACAAGTGGGAGATTGTTGGAGTAAGTGTCCTCCACAATAGTGCATTTATATAATAAATCTCATTTGAAATGTACGTGGCATGATTAGTATATTTTGATACTCCACGTCAGTTGATTAACGTAAATCGGTAACGCTTGGCTGACTAGAGTTTGACGTTATTGTCGTATGACGGCGGTAATCAACTGATCCCTTTAGGTCACACCTATACGATGAGACCCAAATAGAATATTAATTATTTGTATACGATACAATTTAATTAGAGCATTACATATATTTGATATGTATGTTTAGTTACGAGAGTTATTTACTGGAAATTGAGTTGCGAACTCATTCCACTTAAGTTTATTAGTCAATTATAAACTGACTGAATAAATTTTACGTCTTATTTTAATACGATTAAATAAGATTTCATTTAATGATTAATCGTTAATTCATTAAATTAGTTGAGGTTATGCATATATTTTGAGGTAGAGGTAATTAGTTAATTATATTTACAAAGAGTTGTAAAATAAATTAACTGGACATTGTGGGACCCATTATATATTGATATAATGGTTAAATATCACTTAAAAGTTGAGTGTATATTGATTATTAATTTGAGTTATAAAATTGTTATTTGATCAAATTAACACTTAATTATACAAGATAATTAAGCATATGATTATAAGTATTTGTGGGACAAATATCAAAAATCAAAATAGACCACATTTCACATGTGGAGGCCGGATCTTTCAAGTGGAGAACAATAGTGTTTATTCTCTACTACTAGCACACTCCATTACATGATAATGACTTGTTATGACACAATTATCATTACAATTACTACCAACACTCAAAGTCTTTTGCATGTGAGTAAAATAAGCAAAATAAGAGCCATATATGGCTTATAGTGACTGGCCATAAGGCCTTTATATTGAACAATTGTTGTTCAATTTTGGTGACTTCAATTCATTATGCTTATTCTCACTTTTCTTTCTAAACTCAACATCTCTCAAAACCTACATGCAAACTAATATTCATACCATATTACTAGTGTAGTAATACAATAATATTAGTAGTATTTATCTTACTTATTATCTAGTTAATAATAAGATGAGATTATTTGGGTTTAGTCTTGGGTGCAACAAGAAGGAGACCTTCTACTTTGGAGGTTGTTTTATGGAGGATCAACCATTAATTTCATGCTCAAGAACAATAAGAAGGAGTTCTTATTGTGCTCATATTGAACCGAAAATACCCCATGTAAGGATGTTTTCGTCTTATCTTTTCTTTTATGCTTTTATATTTGCATGCATGATAACTAGATCCTAAATCATTAAGTTAGTGTAATTTAATGAACTAATTAGAGGAGTCTAATTAAAGGTCTAGGACTTTCACGCTTTACATCAAACCCTATCAACAAACCCGACTCAAGAGGTCAAGGGCGATGATGGAAGTCAAGTCAAAGCAAAGGGAGATGAAACGTTAGTCAAAAGCTTCTAGATGACAACTTACCCGATCGGGTAGGTGAGTACCCGATCGGGTATCCCTACTGATCCGCACAAATTGCTTTAATTTCCTTCTTTTGTCCTATATGTTCAATGCTCGACCCCTTCCCCACGAAACCCTAATGCTATATAAGGGATGCTCCAGCCACTCTTCTCAACACATCTTACATCCTCTTCTCATCCTTTCTTCTCTTCTTACACTTCTCTTTAGATTAGGAGAAGGGAGAACTAGCCTCCCTTCTCTCATTTTCTTCTTTTCATCTTTAGTTCTTAGTTTATTTCTGTCCTTTCTACATCAAAACTTTAGCTTAGATTAATAAGAGTTTCAATCTTTTTAATCTACTTTGTTGGGTTCAAGCGTTGTAATTCAAGGAACGATTATTCTATTCAAGGGATTTCTATTATTGTTATCGCTTTCGTTGTTGATCGTCATATAGGTATTTCTACTTTATCCTTTGTTTAATGTCCTTTATTGTTTTCCATTTGATTGTTATTCTCTTTACATATTATCTTAGATTCATTTTCATGTTGTTATAATCGTCATTTCATTTCCTAGATTGTCAATTAGCGTCGTTATTATCGCCATATAAAGAGTCAAAATCAAATAAACATGTCTATCATTGTTTTTGTTATTAACTTCATCTTAGATATAAACATTACCATGAGTGAGTAGTCACATTTCTAGAGTGTAGGGTAGCCATGTTAGATTGATTAAAAGATGATATTTGGATAAAGAAATTGTGCCTCTAAAACGTTGTGTCTATGCATGTTTGGATTGTAATGATGGTTAACGATTTTTGGCCAAAATCATTGACTAGAATGGAATTCTTTTCCAAGGTAGAGATACGCGAATTGAATAGACAAAGCATGACATGGTAGATTAAGACCTAGTAAATTGCCTAAAAGCCTGCTAGACCATCTGATCTATGATTGTAATGAACACATCATTCTTACGAACTCACAATGAATTATTTGCATGTTCCAAATCCAATTTCATCAATATGTCAACCTACATGTGTGAACCTACTTCCCTAGATGCTTTTCATCACTTGATTTATCGTTTTCATTTGTTTTTATTTTGTTTTCATTTATGCTTTATATTAGTTTAGGTATCAAAATCCCAAAACCCAGATATTCGTTAGATAAAACCCAATTGCGAGACATCTCACATTCTATAGAAAACACCATCTCCCTGAGTGTCGACCCCTACTTCCCTAATTACATTAATTTGTTATTAGCCTAGTCTGGGTAATTTATCTTTGTATCGGGCTCGCGACAAGCACGATCAGGATGCCATTATGAAAGGATCATCCTTATTATTGCCAACCTTATCCAAATTGACCAACGTAAATCCCATTTTATCCTTTCGAACACAATTGTTGTTGTTATCAACCCAGTTACATCGAAAACAGAGGTATTGTGAAATCAATGTAATCTAATACCAATATTTCTTGAATAACACCATAATAAAGGCATTTTCCCCAAATAGGGTTTTTATCTTTTGAAGTAGCAAAGTGCATTGCCTCAAATTCAGAACTCACACCACTATTTTGCATTGTGCTCAACTCATCTTGCTCGCGGGTGTAAAAAGTATAACCATTAATAGCAAAACCGCTGAAAAAAGTGGCCCTGGCATTTGGACCTAACCCAAGACGTAGTAACCTAGGAGAGATGTCATCACCATACAAATTCTTATACTCCAAGACAACATTCCTAAACCACTCTCCAAATGTCTTCTTATGCTCGTTTGCAATCCACATCTCGCTCTTGTTTGGGTGATCGTATTTGAGCTCATCTTTGTGTTGTTGAATATAAGGTTGCACCTTATCTTCGTTGTTTAGCACATACGTATGTGCTAAATGCAACATGTCACGTGTCACAATTTTTTCAACCCGGCCCTAATACCTTTTCCGGTCATCGAGTCACTATGACGATTCTTTGGAATGCCAATTAACTCCTCATGTGAGAGATGAGCGTAACAATATGTAATATCTTCGTCTAAAATAGCGCGTTCAGCAATACAACCTTCTGGACGATACCGATTAGATGTATAGTCCTTGTACACTTTCATCAATCTTTCGAAAGGATACTGGTATCTCAAGTACACGGGCCCAAGGTACAAATTCTCCATAACCAAGTGAGTGGTCAGGTGAATCATGATAATGAAGAAAGAGGGTGGAAAATACATTTCAAAATGACAAAGAGAGGTGAGAATGAGGTCCTGCAATGAGTCCGCATCATCGGGATCGATGACTTTATCGCATATGGACCGGAAGAAGAGACAGAATCTAGTAATAGCATATCGTACCTTTTTAGGTAAAATGGAACGAATAGCCACGGATAGTAATTGTTGCATCAAAGTGTGGCAATCATGTGACTTTAACCCGGTGAGTTTTAGGTCTTGCATCGACACAAGGCTTTTGATGTTGGACGAATAACCATGTGGCACTTTAATTCCATTCAAGCATGCACAGAACTCTTTTTTCTCATCCGTGAAAGGGTATAAGCTGCTGGCGGTAAAAATGTACCATTACCTCTCTTCTGTGGTGCCAACTCTAGCCTAATACCCATCATTTGCATATCTTCCCTAGCTGCGGCGTTATCCTTTGTTTTACCGGGAACCTTTAGGAGGGTATTGATAATATTATCACAGACATTTTTCTCAATGTGCATGAAATCGAGGCAATGCCTGACCTCCAGGTCAGGCCAATATGGAAGTTTATCAAAAAATATGGATCTTTTCTTATACCCACGAGTAGACAATTTATTAGAGTCGTTCTTCTTCCCATATTTTATCTTAATATGCTTTACTTTCTGATAAACTTCATGCCCACTCAAAATTCTAGGAGGTTGACGAAGTTTTTGACGTCCATTAAATGCTTTCTGCTGCTTGTGATAACAATGGTCAGGATCCAAGCCCCTCATATTTCCCAAATACACATACTTATTGAAAGTCCATAGACATTAATTAGACTCCTCTAACTAGCTACTAAATTACTTGTTAATATAGTATTTAATGATCTATGTAACATGCATGCAAATATAAAGACATTTAAATAAAAGAAGAAATTTCCTCACATTGAAATGGAAATTAAATGGGCACAACAAGAACTCCTTCTTGTTGTTCTTGAGCTAAAAAAATGGATGAACAAGAACAATCTCCAAAATAGAAGACCTCCTTCAAGTTGCACCAAGATGATACCAAATAATCTATTCTTATTATTAACTAGATAATAAGATAGATATGATACTACCAATATTATAATATATTACTACACTAGTAATATGTGACACCCTCAAATATGCGGAAAGAAAAAAAAATTATTTAAATACATAAAGAAATATAATAATACATAACGAAGGTGTCATAACATAAAAAGGTCATTTACAAAACGGAAATAATACTCTACAAACGAAATGTACAAGACGGGAGACATATCTCCCGTATAAATACGGAAATAAAAAGTGTATCTAATAATATAAAAACGATGAAACCGGAATATAGGCAAAGGTAAAACTTCAATCGCTAGGGGCTCGTCCATGTTACCCCAAATATGCAACCCCACCTGTTCGACCGCATTAAATATAAAACACGGAAGCCAAGTCAGTGGGGAGTAACTCCGAGTTCTCCCAGCCACGAAATGTCGAGTTTAATAAAACATGAATAACATAAAAAGCAATGTATATGAAAAATACAAAACCTTAACATATATGATATGCTTTTCATGTTATGAAACAATTAACTAACATATAACCTAGCATATGAAAGCTATCATGTGAATCCGATAATAAACTATAACACGAGGTAGGGAAGCTGGTATGCTGGCTCAGCGGTTACCATGTAACATGGCCCTGATACACTCAAACCCTAATCAACAAGTAATCATGTGAATCAGTTAACAATCGGGAATCCAAACTATATCAATCTTAGCCGGCTTGCATCTCACCTGCTTAGAATCATAGAATCATACATACATGAAAGACTAATACTTCTACAAACAGGCATAAGTTCTTAGTCCAGTCAATAGTCGACTTCTGTAACTCGAGGCTATCCCACAAGGTAGGAAAACATCCTAGTCCTAGACTGATCAGACCTAGCGACAACAGCTATTCCGTTCCCCGTCCCATGACATAACCGTCTATGAGAAACTCTACTAGGCGACCCCCTAAGCAGAGATGGCTAGTACTTAAGCTGGCTCCATTCCCAAAGCGGAACTCTTAGGATGCCATGCCCCGACTTGGATATAAACCCACCAAGCCGGGACACAAAAGCTATCGACGGTGAACATATACTCGTTAAAGACAGTACGGCCTATCTATGTCATGGTCCAAGATACTCATTGAGAATTAGAATGGTCAAGACGCCATATACTCATAATTCTCTATGGGTACTTAGTCAACACGACATATATCATCCAATCAAACAGTCACGGGAAAAACTTCCTAACATGTGACTAATTGCATATAAAAATCATATTCAAATAACATATCGCTTCATATATACTAAGGCTAATTCATTAATTAAATACAACCTTACTTGAAGACAAATCCCCGACCCGAGTCCCGCGACGGGTCATCAGTCAAAACGGGGCTGACTAGATCTTAGTTTGACCAAACCCGTTTGGTCAAACCGGCTAGAAACAGAGTCTTTATCACATAGACATAAAAGCAACATATTCATTACATGTTATTTTATTAAAACTTCTACATGTGAATTAGATTATATTATACCCAAAACCCCGTTTGACTTAAAGGATATTAAATTAAACTACGGTCTCGTCTTATAATTTCTAACATGTGAGAAATAATAATTTAATGAAAAACCTTTTTAATAAAATATTTTACTTATTAATATTTCTCGCTTGCTAATTATTACAAAACGCGATAAAAATGACGATAACTCAAAAACCGTCACAAGTCCCAAAGTGGGACCCACGGGCTGAGTTGGGCCGGACCCCACATGGGCCTGAACTGGGCCCCACGGGCCTAAATGGGCTGTTTTGGCAGATTTTATACTTTTTACAAAGACCGTTTCTTAATTATTTCCCGCATGCTTAACTTAATTAAAACCCGTCCAAAACAACCACATAACAATCAAACATCGACACAACCCAAAGACCAAAACCCGGACCCACCTGGACCAGCCCAGACCGGGTCTGAACCGGCCTGGACCGGCCGGTCTGGTCCGGTTCACCACCACCACTATTTCCGGCCACCACTTAAACAACCACCCCAAATTCCACATTAATTCTAACATGTTTTTAATTAACAACATCCATTTTTAAACAATCAAAACAACCATCAATCATACAAAAATCATGATTATGAAGAATCATCCAAATTCATCAAGAACAACCAACATGTTATAAAATCATAAAACACCATAATAACTACTACTTAACATGTTACTAACTAAAAATCATAACATCATAATAATATGAACAAAAACTAAAGATGAACCAAAACTAAAGAAACCAAAGCTACTAAGGTATGTAACATCTATTCGTCGAGTAACTCGGAATCGTTACCTTAGCTAGAAAAATCAATTAGCACCAAAATAAGAAGTATAAACTAAGAAACCCGTCTTCTAATCTTCCCCTAATATATACGAGTCACCAAACTCGTCTTCAAAATCTTCCCCTATAAGAAATGACAAGAAAAACATTATTAGAAGTAAAAAATAGATTTTCCATAATTAAAGTGTTGAAAACGATTTTGTCGGAATTGAAATAAAACCGTACGTGAAGATGGGGAGCGAAGAGGAGAGTCTAGAAATATAAGTTAGGACGGATTTAATTAAGAAATGAAGATTTTATGAAGGTTTTGCTCAAGAACGATGAAGAACAAATGATGAACGACGAAGAACGATAAAAGAAAGTGATATTTTGATCTTTATTTGCTTTATTGTAAAATGAAAAGTTGTTGGTGAGTTATGTTGGGTGAGGGAGCCGTGTATTATAGAGGAAATATGGAGTCGGATTTTGAAATTGTTGTTACGGAATTAACTCGCGTTAAATAATTATATTACGGTAATTGATTAAATATTACGTTACTTAAATTAAATATCTAGATATTATGTTATATTAATGAAAAGAAATGAAAATATCAAGCCCTATGAGAGGTGGAAGAGCCGTGTGGATAGGTGATGAATCGGGTCTGATTTTGCTCGATTTGCGTAATTCTCGTTAACTGATCGATAAAGTGAAATAATATCTAGATATTATGATATTGTAATCAAAAGTAATGAAAATATCAAGGTCTATTAGAGGGGAAAGAGAGCCGTGTGGTATTGTGTTTGTCGGGTCAGTTTTGTAAACGATTTGCGTAATCTCCGTTGACGGAACGATAAAGTAACAAATATCTAAGATATTTGTATTAGTTTAATCGAAAGAATTAAAATATCTCAAGTGAGTGGAAAACGATGACATGGGCGCGTGACTCATGCCAAAGTCGAGTTTCGAGTTTGTTACGGGATTTACGATGAGTCGGGAATAGTTAAATGATGTTCGGTTAAAAACCGTAAAAGTTATTCTTTAAATTCCGAATAATAAATTCAAAATAATTATATTAAATTATGATAAATCTTAATAAATCTAAATAAAAATAAATCAAAAATATTATTTTTTTAAATAAAATTTCGGTCTTCAACTTATGAGACGAGTCGGGAAAAAGTCAACGGAAGTCAAAGTTGACTGAAAAGTCGAGAAAAGTCAAAGATGACTTAAAAGTCAAGAAAAGTTTAGGACGACTTAAAAGTCAAGAAAAGTCAATGACGACTTTAAAAAGTCAAGGAAAAGTCAAAGACGACTTAAAAGTCAAGAAAAGTCAAAGATGACTAAAAACGGTCTTTTCATGAAATCTCTCAGAAATTCCAAATACGAACGCGGAATTTCAAAATAAGACTCGGAACAAAAATTCCTATTTTAAAAACTTAAGTTCTACTGAAAAGTGTTAGTAAATATTTTTACTAGAAAAATCGAGTACTTTTCGGGTTGTTACAAGGCATCTTGGAAACTGGGCAAGAGACCGACGACGAATCAAAACGCGATCGACCAATCTAGCACACTTACTCAAAAAGACTCGATTTGTGAAGTGGGAGTGTGCCACTGTGTTTTAGTGAGTTTTTAAGCTGACTGGTTTTAGAAATTTTTGTCCTAGGCAACCGTAGTGTGGTTATAGAAGTATTGACTCGAAGTGGAAAAAACTGATTTTGACTAGACATTCGGACAGAGTTTCGACTCATTTTACGCTACTTTAGGCCACCTTTGAAAATGAGTTACAATTTTAAAAAGGATTTTGATTTTGAATATTTTGTCATGGTTTATTTACAAAGATGGCGACCATGTAAGGGTTATACACATTTAAATAGGCAGAAGAACGGCATACTGAGTGCATTTAAAATGCTTTTGGCTTAAAAGGTGGGTTGCCATACCAAGAAATCAAACCCAAGGTCTGTGGAGACGTCCGCGCCAAACATGAGTAAGACCGATTCCTAATCCATTCATCCGAGTAGTAAAAGCTCTTAGTGCTAACATGAGTACACACCGTGGTATGGTTGACGTCAATCGTTATCCATCCTTAGGCCCATATAAGAATTTGGACCGTCCAGACAGGACGATTGGTCGAAAGGGTTGGGTTAGGCCTAGGAAGGCCAAGTAAAACGACCTAGGAAGGTCGAGTAATGAAAACTGACAACTGTCTCATACATACTATTCCCTAACCTTGTTCAAGTTTCACCCTGGGTACACGTTAGTGTATTATCCCCAGCGGAGTTGCCAAACTGTCATGCACGGGTTTTGCATTCCTTTCCAAAACTGTGGTACACGGGATACCACAGATGGAGAAACGAGGGACAAGCGTGAAAACACGCATTTGTTGATAAAAAGGAATGACATGAACACTAAGAACTCGTTACCCTTAGCATTCTATGTCTAGAATGACACTCTTGGATGCCAATGAATACAGCTGTTCATAGAGATCTGGAGTAAGGGGTGAGAGTACGTATTAGGAAGTTCTTTAATAGAACACTTAATCCCGCCCGCCTCGATAGCGTCCTCTACTAATGATTAGGGAAACTCTTCTGTTATCGATGTGTTGTTATTGTTAGTTATATGCATGCAATGCATCATCCACGTTTAATCCTAGCATGTGAGCTTAGACTATGTTGGTTGACATGTCATTTAGCAACTAATTATGTCGATGTAGAAATTAGATTATATTGCATGTAAAAGGCAACTAATTAAATCATACAATGATTAAAAGAGATAAATTACAAAAGAACAAAGATTACAATGGATTTCATGGTCTAGGTCGGAAATATGTTTAAAAGATTTGAAGAAAAGCAAAAGTATTAATAAAACTACATAAATCAGATTAACAGCGATAATACGAATAATAGTGGATTAATTAACTAATTAAACTACGTCAAAGCGAACCCGAAAGATCAGAGACAGAAACCAGCCTGGAATAGGCGCAGCAAGCACTGCGTCCTATGGAAGAGGCGCAGGGGTTCGTGCGTCTGTTCCTGAGTTGGGTTCTGGCTCTGAAGCCAGAATAGCAAACACTTAGTGTTCGTTTGTGTATTTACGGTTTATTAATGATCTATAAATCGAGTGAAAGTGATTTAGTTGATTGATTATACTAGATATATCAAAGTCGAATGTAAGGACTAGATATGAATGAATCTTACTTTTTAAGACATGATCTTGAATAAAAGACGACAAAAACCCACTAATATTAACAATTAGGGATCTTAGCCAAGATTAAATAATAATACGTAAATAATAAAAAAAGAAATTATGAAAAGGTTTGAAAACGATTTTGACATAAATCCGACATGAATCTTACATTAGATGAAATACAAAAGGTAAAAAAGACGGGATTAAACACCCTCAGACTTAGATGTTGACGAAACGAGATATCAAATAAACTTAATGATTTAGCGACAGCTCAACTCGAATGCAAAGAAAGTGCTCTCGCAAGAGGAACGATTGATTATTTAAGATTGATTATTGTTGGGTTGGTCAAATGGGTAGGTCGAATGCAAACGTGACAGATACCCAGAAGGATCTGAACTTACGTGGTCGATAGATCAAGAACGTAGTTGTCGATAGCTTAGAGCACGGTCTAGAATTCAAAGAGAGAGAGAAAAGAAGGGGAGGAACACTCGCGTGCCTTGAAAGTGTGCCCGAACCTCTCTTTATATAGGGAGAAATCCGAAGATTTTTGGAATAACTCGAACACGGAAAGAAAATTAGAAAATATTCCGGAAATAGGAAAACAGAGATGGGGAAGAGGCGCAACAGGTACTGCGACTCTTGGAAGAGGCGCAGCTCCGGCTGCGTCATTTCCCGAGCAGATTCCTACTTTGAAAGAAAGATTTCCGCGTTTCTTTATGGGAATTGTGGTAGATTTCGAATACTCTTCTAAATAAAATATGAATATATTTTACTGAGAAAAGATAAGTTTTGAAACATTAAAATATCCGGAATATTCTCGAGTATTCAGACACGGTTTTAAAAGACGGTTTATAGAAAATGAAGCGGTTTTGGACCCGGACTCCAAAATGACTCTAATGACTGTGAAAACAACCGGATCGGTACATAGATGATGACCAAGGGGTAGACACAACTGTTTGAGCTATCACTTCACGATAAACTTTATGAATTGTCATAAAACCCTTCGTATACCAAACATGCAGCCCAATCATCACTGGGTGGTTGGCGGAAGGTGCAGATGATTCATTACATCAGTCAATAATCAAAGACCCTTTTGAGGCATTTTTTCTCTAGAAGATTTTGCAGGTGACGATAGCACGGAAAATGCTGAGATTCGCAAGTTAGAAGCTAATCTAACTGGAGAGGAACTCTCGCCGGAGGAAAGTTGACTGTTCATTGGCTTAATCGATACACCTACCAAGGTAGAGGTACAAAAACCCGAACTCAAACCCCTTCCAGTAAACCTAAGGTATGCCTATCTAGATGACTCTGATATAAGTCCAGTCATAGTTAGTGCATCCCGTACTGCAACTCTACTATCTTCCTCTCTAGCTATCTTGAGAACACATAAAAAGGCCATAGGGTACAAAGTTGATGTTTTAGAGGTATAAGCCCTGACTTTTGCATGCACAGAATTCACCTATAAGAGGGACAGAAACGTCTTCTAAACCCTAACATGCAAGAGGTTGAGGAAACGTCTTCTAAACCCAGGTTGAGGAAGTCCGTGACAAGAAAGGAGTTGAGAATGTTGTTGCCGATCATCTCTCGCGATTATAGGTTGAGAAAGTTCGAGTACAAACACCTATTAACGATTCTTTTGCTGAGGATTCGTTATTGGCAATTGAGGAAACCACGCCTTGGTACGCCGACATTGCTAATTACATCATTGGTAATTAAGTACCATCCGACTTGTCTTACAATCAAAGAAAGAAGTTCTTACCTGATTCCAAGTTCTTCATTTGGGACGACCCTTACCTTTTCAAACATTGCTCGAACGGGTTATACCGAAGATGTATCCCTTAATGGGAAGTGAAGGGCATGCTCGAAGGATGTCAATCTTCTCCTTATGGTGGTCATCATGGACCTTCAAACACAGTGGCCAAAGTTCTTCAATCTGGATTTTATTAGCTATCAATGTTCAAGGATTCAAGAGACTTTGTTATGGCATGCGATGCTTGCAAAAGTATGGGACAAATATCAAAGAGGTATGAAATGCCTTAAAATGGGATCCTAGAAGAATAGGTGTTTGATGTTTGGGGGATTGATTATCAAGGTCATTTTCATTCATCAAAGGGAAATCGCTATATCTTAGTCGCAGTCGACTATGTCTCCAAATGGGTGGAAGCAATTGAAATACCAACCAATGACGCTAGAGTTGTGATCCACCTTTTCAAGAAGATCATTTTCCTACGCTTTGGTGTGCCAAGAGCCATTATAAGTGATCGAGGAACACATTTTGGGGAGAATCAACTTGACACCTTACTAGCCAAATATGAAGTATCACATAGGAGAGGCTTGGCTTATCATCCTTAAAACAGTGGCCAAGTAGAAGTTCCGAACAAAGAACTCAAAACAATCCTCCACAAAGATTTTTCAAAATGAAGGAAGGATTGGAGCACTGAGCTTAATGACACGCTATGGGCTTATCGCACAGTATTTAAGACACCTATTGGGACATCACCCTTTAGGATGGTCTACAAGAAAGCCTCTCATTTGCCAGTAGAGACGGAACACAAAGCTTATTGGGCTATTAAGGAACTCAACCTGGAAACTAAGCTTAGCGCTGAAAGAAGGTTGTTGCAACTTAATGAAGTCGAGGAGTTTCGTTTGCAACCCTAAGAGAGCTTGATGATCACTATTTATTTACATATTTTATGCTTCCCTTAGATAAATAAGACTCGATTTATTATCTTTCCTTGGTTTTTTCTATGCTATTTTAGCTAGAATATCGATTCTGCCGCTTCTATTATATTTTAATGCATATTTGATGCATTTGGAGCTTTTTGAGTTGGTATGGAGCATAGCGCAGTCAGATCGTAGAAGGTTAGGCACGGAAATCGAGAGCGGTGGATGAGAAATGAAGAAAAACGAAGAAACATGCCATTTAAAGGATGCTCGATTGAGCAACATCATTCTGCTCGATCGAGTCGGGCTGACGTCATGCTCGATCGAGCAGATTCACCTTTGCTCGATCGAGTAACCTAGTATTTGACAGCTTTCGGATTTCCTAAATTAGTTTAACCTAGTTAATTAGATTGTTATTATAAAAGGAAAACTCTTCTTTCATAATTAGGGTACGCTTTAATATTAGAAACTCAATTTTTGTTTGCCTTGCTACTGGATTGATTCATCAAGACTATTGTTGTTAGTTCTAGCTTGTAATTGGTACTCTTTAATCTTCCTTTGTTATTCAATTAGTTACATTCTAGTTCTTTAATTATTCTTGGTTAATCCTTTCATTGTTGTTAATCATGTTTACTTTATTTATTATCGTTGTTATTAATATCGTTATGAGTAGCTAAATTCTTATCTAGGGTTTAAAGAGGATCTAGGATTGTTACAAGGGATAGACTAATTAATTGAATTGCAATAGCATGGTAATCGTTTGATTATCGTTTTAAATCTAGCTGCTTAATTACTGGCCAGGATTAATTAATTAGTCTCGCAAATTAGGATTAACACCAACTAGGCTAAGACTAAGATAGGCTACGATAATTGAATAGAACTCGTTTAATGATAGCGATCGCATGTTAAATTGTAGATATAAAGGGCATAATTGAATCGATCGATCTTGTGACCTTAGATAACTTTATTGCATGATAGTTGATTACACCCTTACCCCTGAATAATAATCCTCGTGAACCTGAGACCCTATACTTTTAATCTCATTGATTTCAACCTTTTTATTGTTATTGTTTGCTATTAGTTTAGGAACACAAATCAAAAACCCACGAAATTGTTACTATAAGAGACGAACATAGTTTAACAGATTAGAATACTACCGCCTCCTTGTGGATTCGATACCTTACTTACCGCTGGCTATTAGTTAGTAGTGAATTAGGATTACTTTGATTAAGGTGACGCGACTTTACCCTTATCAAATTTGGCGCCATTGCCGGGGAGGTAACAGTTTTCTGTTTGTTTCTACTCATTGCCGGGGAGGTAGCGTATGTCCAGACATTACTGTTGCAAAGGAAAAACAATCTTACAATTTCTGTGTTTTAATAGAATATATGTGAAACAGATAGAGTATAATTACAAAATCTATTGAAATTGTTTATCTATTACCTCATTAAATTGGGTGTTCATTTTCGCAGTACGAAATCTACTCATTATATTATGTTTTTCCAATATTGCCCGTTCCATTTCCACTTCTTCAATCTCCCTCATCATTTTATCTCTTTATAATGCACAAAAGAAAAAGAAAAAAAAAGAAAAGGAACAATCCAATTTGACACTGTCTCCCCCAACCTATACTACAAGCAACCACCATGCTCACCACTTGCACCTCACAGGCTGACTTCTACCGATAACCATCAACTAAAATCAAACTCGCCCCTTTCATCATCCAACTCGCCTGGATCGCACCGAACACCATGCATGTATCTTGCTTAAACCGCTAGATTTCGACCACCACTCTTACCCAAAAACCTCACTCCCTCCCCGGTTCCGATGAACGCAAGACCCACGCCGGCCTTCTACCGACCACCTGTAAACCCACCCCTCCATTTTTGCCACCACAAACCACCACACCACACCTTAGCAAAATCAAAACCCTAAATAAAACAAGCGTAATAATAAAAAAAAGGGATAAAAGAATAATTTCAGGTAGAGTTTCTAATTAAAAACCCAAAAACGAGTTACATATTCGAACTATAAACTATAACGGAAGAACTATCATCGATTTAGGAGGCTTTATGGTTTGGATTTGAGAGAATTTAATTAAATAGGTGTTTTTAGTACAAGGGTATGCAAATGGAAATTAATATTAGAAATGTACTGAATTGAGTAAAATATGTACTGCAAAAATAAATTTGATAAATTAATTATCAACTTGTTTATTTTCTTTAAAATTCTCCATACAATCACGAACCCAACCTTATCATCCTGACCCGTTCCCATTCGGTGACGGACCAGGTCAAGGTCCAGCCTGAACTAACCCTTTTAACTGACCCGGTTAACTAATACTTCCCATAGGGTTGGCTAAAGGCTGGTTCAGCCAATTCAAACATGTGACTTGGTCAGCCCGGATTGTAGCCACTGGTAAATGACCATCTCAGTTAAAATTCTATGATGTTGGATAAATTAATCTGAACTCTAAGACCACCACAGACCATAACAGAATACGCCAACTCATTGGCGGCTGCATGCAAAGTTCACAACTCACAAGTCATCCTTCAAAACCTGCCAAGAATGAGTCAACGTCTTCATTGTTGCATCAAACTAGTTTTAAACCCCTGCAATTTTACACGGGTATGCTTTTAGGAAATTAATATAATTATTAATAAAAACATATTGAGTACCCGATTATTTAGGTCTAGTACGGGGAGATCCACGTTTGTACCCAGACTTGGACGTGGATCTTCCGTGTTTGATTTAACTTTTAGTGTCTTTCTTTTTTTTTGATAAAATGTTATATAAATGGTTTAGTTATGACATTAGTTATTGACGTTGATATAAACAAAATTTTATATTTATTGTAAATATCTCACGTGATTTAATTTGGTTAAGTTTATTTATTTATTTTTTTGAAGAAAAGAAAAATCAAGTGTTTTTTTTAATTAGTTTTATACATATCATTAGGAATACGTTGTGGTTTATTAAAGGATTCCTTTTATAAAAAAATGTGATTTCAAAATCAAGGGCAAAATTGAAAGAGTGGGAAAAAGAGTTGTGTTTATTTTATACGGAGTACATATTTATATAATAAACGTAGTTCTTCTATTGTAATTTATGACCTATTTTATTAGTGTCTATCATACCTACTTATTTTATTACTTTTGGTACCATTTTTACAGCAACTTGTAATTAGTTTCTCTATAAATTTAATGAAACATCATAGTCTATGAGGAGAAATACCATTTTCCTTAGTATCTCTTAAGACATTTAAAACAGGACAAGTATCATCCAATTGGTGCATATTGTTGGAGTAAGTGTCCTTCACAATAGTGCATTTACATAATAAATCTCATTTTGGAATATTCGTGGGATGACTAGTATATTGATACTCCACGTCAGTTGATTAACGTAAATCAATAACGATCAACTGACTAGAGTTAAGACGTTATTGTCGTACGACGGCGGTGATTAATTGATCCCTTTCGGTCACACCTATAGGATGAACCCAAATAGTAACTAATTATTTGTATATGATACAGTTAATTCGTCCATTACATATATTTGATATGTACGAGAGTTAATTGTTAGAAATTGAGTTTGGAACTCAAATTCGATTAAGTTTATTATTCAATTATGCGATAATTGACGAATAAACTTATATCTTATTTTAATATGATTAAATAAGATCTAGTTTAATAATTAATCGTTAATTTACTAAATTAGTTGAGGTTTTATATATATATTGAAGTAGAGGTAATTAGTTAATTATATTTACAAGAAGTTGTAAAATAAATTAACTAAGCATTGTGGGACCCATTATATATTGATATAATGGTAAAATATCACTTAAAATTTTAGTGCATATTATTTATTAATTTATGACATATAATTGTTATATGATCAAATTAACACTTAATTATATAAGATAATTAAGCATATGATTATAAGTATTTGTGGGACAAATATCAAAAATTAAAATGGACTATATTTCACCATGTGGACCGAAATTGTAGTGGAAAAACACAATGATGATTGTTCATTTCTTGTATCACACTACAACATATCGGTTATGACATATTATGACACATGAACATGATCATAAATAATCCTACACTCTACCATTTTGCATGAGATTAAATTAAGCAAAATAAATGGTCTCATGGGGCTCACATGAGCCGGCCATATGCTCTAGAGGTGGCAATCGGGTCAATCAGGTCGGTTACGGGTCAGGTTCAGACAGTTCGGGTCATGTCGGGCTCGGGTTTGGTCGGGTCAAGTTGCTTATTCAGATCGAGTCGAGTTCGGGTTGGGTCGCTTACGGGTCAGGTTAATCGGGTCAATAACTGCAACAGGTCGCTTCAGTTTCGGATTGGTTGACCAATGAGTCTGGATATATCAGGTCAATATGCTTGATCAGGTCGAGACCGGTTTGGTTTCGGGTTACTGATGGGTCGAGTATTTTATATTGTCGTCTTAAATTTGAAAATTAATAGGGCCAATGGTCGGGTCGTTATGTTAAAAGATCACTTTTGAACTTATGAATTATAATATTGGATTTGAGGAACTCGATACAAAAAATATTTGTAAAATATAAGAGTATAACACTATAAAATTTAATGATTGTATAATTTCATTGAACACTTATGTTGCTCGACCTCGGTTATAAGTCTATGACATGAGTACCTATCCAGTGTCGGATTCGCCTATATTATGGACAAAAAATAATGTTTTTGGTCTAAATTAATCAGTTGTTTATGTAGTTCATAGTTTTGAACATTTGACCTATGAAGTATGGCAAGGAACTAAATGAATTACCTATGAAATAGATTTTATTTATTATCTTGACGGTGATCTTACGTATTTAATTTTGAATAGGCTCTAATAGAATGGTGTATTTGAGGTTTGGATTTTAAGATCATAATTAATAACCGTGGTCGGATTGTATGGTCATAACTCATAACTCTTTCTTCCCTTTATTGTTTTCAATGAAACCAAAACTAAACACTCTTTTTCTCACAAAGCGTTAATTTAAAATTTTCTACATATATCACTTGCAATATAATTATTAATAAGTTTAACTAGGAATATAGCGTACTAAATTTACAACTGACTATTGATTTTAAGATTACATTTTGTTTTGAAAAATAAAATGAGCGATAATTTTTTATATCAAATTTATTAACAAAAAAACAAACTATAAAGGAATTTAGATTCTTAAAAAAGATTATTTGGCTATGAGTCAGGTCGAGTTTAATCGGGTTAAAACGGGTTACATACATGTCGGTCCAGTTCGGGTTTGTGGGTGAATCGGGTTTCGGGTCGGGTCGGGTCGAGTCACAAGTCGGTTCGGGTCATATCATTTCAGGTTCTATCAGTTTATCGGTTAACCTTCGGGTCGGTTCAGGTCGGTTTCAGTTCAGCAAATTTACGGGTTCTATCAGGTCGGTTATCGGATAAGTCAGGTCGGTTCTTCGGGTCGGGTCACCTTTTGCCAGCTCTAATATGCTCTATAAAATGAGCAATTGTTGCTCATTTTTGTTACTTCTTCTTTGGTGCTTATTTTGAGCTCATATCTCTCTAAAAACTCTCATATGCTAATATTTACTAAGTATTACTAAGGTTGTAATATATTCTAATATTAGTGAATCTTGTCTTATTATCTAGTTAGTAATAAGTTAAGTTAATTTGGGTAAATCTTGGGTGCAATTTAAAGGAGGTCTTCTAGTTTGAAGATTCCTGGAGGATCATCCATTTCATAGCTCAAGAACAATAAGAATGAGTTCTTATTGTGCCCATTATTTTCATATCAATGTGAGGAAATTTCTTCTTTTGCTTTATGCCTTTATATTTGCATGCATGTTACATAAATCATTACACACTAAATTAACAAGTAATTTAGTAACTGATTAGATGAGTCTAATTAGGGTGTATGAACTTTCACATATAAGACAAATTTATTGATTTTTTCTATGCATTTTACGTTTGTGTTATTTTAACTTACTTAAGACGAATCATAAACTTATGAACAAATATACCCGTTTTAAATAAGAATTTGTGATTTTGTTGGTGGTGTACTACAATTAACAACTCCATTAATAAACCTGAATATAAGCTTTCAACTTGTTTTACTCAGAGAGAACTTCGATCTTAAATTTAAGACGTGTTAAAAATCATTTCACATGAATATGTAGGACAAATATTTTACGATTCGCTCTCTGTAGTCTCTCATTGACTCGTAGGTCATACCTATCTCTAATCATTTTATATTATACTTAATGTTTGATAACATGTTTCTTTGATAGTTTTCGTTTAACTTACATTTAGTTTGTAAACTATATTTGATGTTAAACTTATTATATTATCATGTATTATACTCTATCATTTGTAATATTTTGACACAAAAAATATGAAAATGACAAAAGGCGACCAAGTAAATGACAAAAAAAAAGAGAAAAAAAGATATATTAATCAGTTATCTCTCACATGTCCACTCGGCAACTTGCCCACTTCTGTAAAAATTATCAAAAATAAAAATAGATATCAACTAATTAATACACCCCTAAACGGAAATAAATAATAATCTATTAATCTATTTGGACGGAGCGAGTATTATATTAATCTATTTAAACCCTACCCTCCCTAATCTTAATCACAAATTCTGATTAAGACGGACATTACCCGTCTTAATTTAAGATGAATCAAATACATATACCAAATTATCCTACTTGTTGCCTAAAATGTACCAAAAGTTTCTATCTTTATTACTATCATGTGGAGTTATTTGACCCGTGTTAAATTTCAAACGGATATTACCTGTCTCAAGAAAGACTTACTGAATCTTAATTCTATGCAAAGTACTCCGTAATGGATAAAAGATTATATGGACAAATTCACATACCACCTAATATATACGTACATTTTATAAACGGAAAATTCTCACGGTACCCCCGAACTTTGGTAGTTTATGCGAAATACCCAAAATTTTGACCCGAGAAACTTTAAGTGGTCATAACTCGGGTTAAAAAAAAATCAAAAAATGACTAAATTTTTTTTCACATCGTTGATCTTTCTGAGAGCTACGATTTGAAAAAAAAAAAATTGTCGTATTTTGATCCCGTGGCTATGAGTTTTCGTATGTCAAAGGTTTTTTCACTAAACAAATTTTGAGTGAGCATATCTCTTGGTCACGAGTTCCGAACTCGCCAAAGTTTTTTTTCAAATCGAAGTACTCGGAAAGATGAACGATTTGAAAAAAATATCGTCATTTTCCGAGTTTTTAAACACGAGTTATGGCCACTTAAAGTTTTTCGGAGTAAAAATTTGGGTATTTCGGGAAAAATGTCATAGTTCAGGGGTAGTGCGGAAATTTTCCTTTTTATAAAATTGTATGCTATATAAAACTTATTAAAATATACACAAGCATAAGTGACAGCTCTAAGAACCGACTAAAATTCAAATTGCATTGGTCATTCCATTTCTTCGGTGCTACACTGATGCAAAAATATGTTTCCTTTTACAAAGGGCCCACCACTATTCCCCTGTTGTGCTTTATGAATGACGTGGCTTAAGGAAATGGTTGTAAATGTTAGTGGTTTAATATAGGGTATTGTTAAATCCAACACATATAATACTACATCCTACACACTTTTTTCATCTTTTTACAGCTTTACCCTTCCCATTTTTCACAGGAAAAAAGACACATTGTAGACAAAAATTCAAAAACCCAAAAAATTCTAGAAAACCTACGACTAAGTGACTAACTCCCCACCTGCCGCCCTACCAGCCACCATGACGCCGACAAAATTCCGCAGCGGCCAACGCCGACCACGCCAGCGTCCTCCATCGGTCCTATCAGCGCCACAACTAACGCCTTCAAAACTGCTACTGCCGCCCTACGACCACCGCCATACGACCATCGCTAGTTCGCCACAATCGCTAGTCACCCACCGTCGACCTCCCCCGGACTATACTCTGACTGAATAATCCGCAACCACCCACAATCACACAACAACCGATCCAAACCCTAATTGTGAAAAATCCCCCTTTTAACACAAAAAAGAAGCTTTTCAATTGATTAAAGGACGAGTATTGATAAAATCTCTTTTATATAAAAGGGAAAATATTCCTTATTTTTAGGGAGTGAAAAAGCAAACTTTTTTTCCTCTTAACTCTATGTACCACGTTCTTTAGAGAGTTAATTTCTCTCTCTCTTAAATAACTTTACTCTATAGAGATTCTAAATTTAATATAAACTATACAAAACCATATACAAAACCATACATTGTGCATTAGCTTTGCATTTTTATACAATACTAGTTGTTGTACGGCGCGCTTCGCGCACCGTACCCCAAGATAGTTAAACCAATGTACCTTTATTCTTTAAGCTTAGCGAGGCCATCCGTCATAGTTGCCATATGAAACACGCGCAATTGAGATTACCTTAGCTTTTTTCAAGTGTCTATAAGAAAGAGGGTCAAAACGCAATTTCAGGGTAGAAGCATTCTCGAAATTTCGTTTGGGTTATAGAGCGTAAATTTGTCTATTGAAAGATGGGTTCCACAACTATCAAGATAATCAATGCATTACATACCCATTGTTCTTTTTTTGAGTAATATTATTGGCAAACCCATGACTTTTATCATGGTTTAAAAAAACTTGCATCTTAGCATTCAATATAAGTAACCTTAGGTGACCGTGCTACACACGCCCTAATTTCAGTCTCAGATCAAAATTAAAGTTTTGATTACATCAACTGCACCATCCTCGTCTCTCTTACGTACTATGAGTAAACCTACAACATACCTTGTACACTTGAACAATTTAGTTACATATTATGTTAATAACTTAAAGTCAACACAATTAACATGAAACTCTCAAAAGCACTTAAACAATCATGCCAACAAGATTTCATAACATTTCAATAGTCTCAAACTCTCCCTTTACTTCACTTAAAACTTTTCGCTGAGTCATAGCAAGTATTACTTCGCCCGTGATACCCCAAGATACGACTATTCGCTAAGATTATTTTCCTCGCCTAGTTTCTCGAATGGCAAATTATAAAGGATTCACACCTTTTAAAACCTTTAATATGTTGACAAATCACATTTCTAATTTAATAAAATGAAATGAGGCAGCAAAAGTGAATTAAAAGCATGTACATATTTCTTTAATCTTTATAACAGAAAAAACAAACCAGGAAAAAAGAATGGAAGAAAGAAATGGGATTTGGTAGCTAAAGCTGAAGAAATTTGAGGCATGGCGATAGGCAAATGTCACCTTTCCACAATAAAATAAGGCGTAGGAAGAGCAAGGACAGACATGGCCACGTATCCTACAACCTGGTTTTTATCAGTGAGAGTCATTTGTGTAACGGTACGTATCTACTAATCCACCAGAACTCTGTACATGTTGTAATTGTACATATGTACGTACCAGCAATTTTAAAATAGATACATAAATTTTCATTTAAATTCGTTCAAGACAAGACTACTTAACCACGAACCTTACCAAAAGAGAACTTTACGCATTAAAATAACAAAGATGTATATCGTTAGAATTTTAACACGACTCACAATTTTTTTAACACAACTCAAAACTGGTAGTGTATACACGGGGTCCAACCATACATGAAATCACATAAATCCCTAATTTCTATGACCATCATGCCACAAATGAACTTCGAACTCTCACCGCAATCAAAATACTCCAATCAACTAAAGTACCCACTTTCATAATCAGGATTCTCATCATGTTTAGAACTAAAACTTAAGTAAACTAATCACCAAACCTATGGAGTTGATAATATGTGGCCGTAAGTAAACTAATCACCAAATCACGTTCAGGACATTACAACAAACACACAAAAATTTATTAAGATGCCTCAATGTAAGTCACAAATATCGAGATAATGAAGCAAATACCTAACCATCATAGCTAATGTCCTTCGAGGCTTCGACCCCCACTGCAGGTCTGATCGTGTCCGTTATCCCTGCACTCTAACAACTCCACCACATAGCACCTTCATTTCCTCCTATCGACAAAAGACTAATCACTGCATGTGTCCAGGATAAAAACAAATAATATTAAACCCATGTCAACTGACTTTGATTCATTCTTTTGTTAGAGATAGAATGATAAAAGTAAAAGCCTACTAAGAAAGGATCAGATTAAACATACTGCATTTTCGATGAATCCAAAAATGTTAACTTCTCAAATCTCTTCTTTTCAGGTCCCCATCGCCACCGTCGACCTGCCCACACTATACATTTACATAGAATAAGCTCAACAATAACACAATTTCTTAAGTTCCCCACCCGTCGTTCAATGTGTCGCACGTCTAGCTGTCGCACCGACAATCTAAACTCTAAAGTACCAACCTGAGATAAAAACTGGCCAACCATGCATTTTAAGCTATCTGGATGGCAAAGGATATGAAAAGAAGAATGATAAGCCATTAAGCCAAGATCGCTTCAAATAACACGTAAGTACCATTGTTTTTCATTTTTGAGTCACATACTCATCCAACATATGGCTGAAGGTAACAACAATGATAACAACCACATTATGATATCAGCTTAAATGTTCTCAGGTCTCAGCTATGATGGTGTTAAAAATCTACGCACCTTACCTTAGTCTGAACAGAGAGACTGTAACTGGAATGAAATCTGTATCCAAATATTGTAAAACTAATAAGTGTAAGAAATACGATTCATTTAACATGGTCATTGACAGCAGTAAACTCACTTTTTGAACAAGAGGTATGGCCTCACAGTAGCCCCTATAGGCATACTCCATAAAGATTCCAAGAGTTCATGAAGTAAATATACAATAATTGCTCTAAATATTCTTTTATAACACCATTGATTAGGACTACTATCACTAATTCTCATATGAGACGTTCACTTAATCATGTTTATGTAAAACCGTTCACATGATGTCATTTTTGTTTTTATTAGTTTTAGTATAGGAAATATATAATGTCACCCACTAATTTAGTGCAAGTTGGTCTCTTAGAAAACTTAATCGACTATTACTAAGGCTAAGAGTAACATTACCTCTATTCTCTAACCAAGTCTATATAAAAAAACCTTTCAAACAAATTCAACATACCTAATTTTGATTCTGACATCGCTCCTAACCATATAACAACCCCCATTTGCTCACCTAAATCACCCTTAACCTCAATGATTTTTTTTAAATTCTTAATCCCTTTTCACTCCCCTATACAATTCCACTAAACCGCCCTAAAAAAGTTCCCAACTTTCTCATAAATGCACCTCAAAACTCAAATTCTCAATGTTTCATCGCCGAAAACACTACAGATTGTCATGCAAAAGTGATGTGATCAAAATCACCTCCTCCAAAGTTCCCTACTATTTCTTGGGTGGTTAATGCATGGTAATGGTAAACATACTGATGAGTAATATTTATTGAGTTACTAAAATTTGCAACAGAAATAATGGTAACATAACTTCAGGTTGAAGTCATTGGATTGCCGCTCTGATACTGGCAATACCACTTGGCCCTTCCATACATATACATGCTAAATGATCTGACATGTATTAGCAATTGGACCCAACTTAATGAGAGTGCAAACATTTATCAAAACCCCACTTTTCTCTGAAGCAAATCACATTCGTTCTCACCTTCAGAAGCACACCCACATTAGTAGGTACTCATTTCACTCAACTTCAGGAGACTGGTTTTCATGCGGGGATCCGTCTACTAAATCTATCTACCTCAAATGGAAGTATTAGAAACGAAAGACAGAAATCGCTAAACTCAATGAAATAAAACATTATCATGTCTCTCAACAACACTTAAAACCACAACAACTTCTCAAAATAGAAAATCATAGCAACCATTACTTCAAAGTACTGCGAGATTTTAGTCATTGTACCTAGAGTATGAAAATGTGGAAAATAAAACACACTATTCGAATACAGACATACCAAAAGTAGAATGTCTCATGCATTGCTTCCAAGAGGGTTTTCATGCTTCTCTTTCCGTCCGGTTGCCTTCTCACCCTAAACGTACCATAAATTTTCGCATTATATGTCAGTATGCTCACATCCCCTATCCTAAAGTTACTTCCCAAAGGCCATAATGAAACCTAAATGTCAGAATTTACTTTAGCCATGAGATTCCCAACAAGACTATGTTTAAAATTCAAACAATCTATGCCGATCATAATTAAATGTGATGGTCTCTATAGGAAAACTATTGTTTGAAAAGAGAACCTGCTCGATCGACTGGTCTCTGAGTGAATAGTTAAGTGCAATAACCCTTGGGAACAGTCGTTAATCATTCAACTTTTTGATCATCTCCCTCTTCAGTCATGTATTGGATTTTTTTTTTCCCACAATAAAGTAAAAATTCCTCAAATTTAAATAACAATTTCAAACTTCATTTTCCTGAAACCTATAATATAGCACTTGATTAATGCCTTCCAAAGTAAATCACTTGTCATCGATTATGATTTAGAGTCTAGATACACTGCACTCATCTTTGAACTTTACTAATCCCCAAACTCAAGTTCCGGCACACCACCATAGATTTACACGGCAATCCAGCCCGGTACTGTGATCATAATCACCAACAAAGATGTCATATTTATACTCAAAAATCTAATCATTTCTCCACTATAACTCAAAACTGCAATTGACGAACAATACCCAAAAAAACAACTGCTCATACACCCTCATTAATTAAACATAATAGAAACCCAATTGTAATTACATTGAATGATTTGTTTTCCATAGTCGGGTAGTCAAAGAATAAAACTACTCAACCCCTCTCACGCCATTTCAATAGCTATCTTAACCACACGAACATCAAGGTAATGCGACAAAGCATATTTAATTATCTAACAAATCTCTCCAATTGATCATAGTAAGGGCTTTAGTATTTGCAACCGCAACTGATAGATCTACCTATTAGTTTTATCAAATTACCCAATTATCTACACTATGAAAAATGTAAAAATGTAAAAACATAAACCTAAATGACCAATGAAAGCAATAAAGTTTACAAAGTTAGGCTCCGATACTTTGAAAATAACTCAAATTGCTTGTCAACGAGACCCCAACAAAGACAGGCGAAAAAACTTGTTCAGAATGAATAGTAATATAGGTTAGTCAGGGTAAAATAGAAGCAAGTTAAATGCTACCATAGAACTTATCTTTTAATCCATCAATAAAGTTTGTAACTTTGGCAACTCTTGAACCCAATTGAGCTGACCCCTCACCCAAATCTTCTCTAATTACATAAAAACAACTACGAACTATACGTTGAACATTGCATCATAATCCACCTAAGAAAAGCTTGGTACAAAGCGAAAACCATTAGACTCCTAACACTAACTATAATACTTTATGGTATATATATAAATAGAATAAAGAAGCGGATAAATAAATAGAATAAGAAAGGCACAATATCTATGCTATATATATATGTAGCTGAAAAAGTTTAAATTAACATAAAATTAAAAACCTTGGGTGAGATGAATGAATCAAAGAAATCATAATGAATGAACTAAAGAATGAATGAATAAAACAAAGTACCTACACAAGTTTTCTCGTTGCTAATAGCGTGAACGGCTTCAGCGGTGTTGAAGAGGTTATTGTGATCGTGAAAGACGACTCTAAGAAACTCCAAAGCTTTCATCTTTCGAGGTGGTTGTTTGGATCGGCTTTCTCTGCGCTTCATCTTTGATTTATTAATTGAAATGAATTTTGGGATTTATGTGTTTGTTTGATATAGGGATATAGGGATTGGTTTTATTAGATTTTTATTGAAAGCTTTAATTTATTTTCTACTTGAGGATGTGAAAAGGGATAAAAGAGGAAGATGGAAGCTATGATAGTGGAGTTAGGGCAAAAATGAATGGATGTCAATGAATAACAAAAAGAAAAGGTGAAACAACTCCAAATACCAAGCTCAAAATGCACATTCATAGTTTCCGTAAACAAGCCCAATGCAGTAGAACCCACACACATAGTAGCACAGAAAAGTTAAGCAAATGAGTACTGTTCATTATAAACAGTAACTTGCCTTGTTCATATTTTAGTAATATAATATACTAGGAAGAGGAAAAGTTTTAGGAAAGCAAAAAGATGAAATGTTCAATTGATTGATCAATTTCTGGTTTATTAAGAGAAGGAATGATTGATTACCTTTAGGGTTGCTGAAACTCAGAATAAGTAAGAAAATGTAAGGTGTATGTATGATTGAGGAGGCTAAGTGACATAGAAAATGGTCATTGTTGATTTCATCAAAGAGAGAAGGTGAAGGTGTGTTTACTTGAGGAATGAGGAAAAAAAGGAACGAGTAGCAGAGGGATGGGATTATGAGAGAATTAAGAAATGAGGGAAGTTGGGTCTATGGATCAAAACGCAGTACAGAACGCACAAGGAGACCAAAACGCAACACTCTACACTGTTCATTTGAACAGTAACTTACCTAAGGCACTTTTATGTTAAGGTGAATAGATATTTGTGGACTTTAAATAGATATGTGTTACTTTAAAAGACGTCATTGACATTTGACACACTTTTCAGATCTGAAAAAAATGAAGGAAAAAACAATATTTCGTAATAAGCAAGTTCTTTTTGAAATTATTAAAAAAAAAAAAATAAGAACAACATTTACCAGACCTAAAAGTAAGTTCTTTTTAAAAGTAATATTTATTTTTAGCAGATAAAAAGTGGAGGAAAAAATAATAATAATAATGATAATACTAAGTTTGAAAAAACAAATAGATCTAAAAATAATACAAAATCTACCAACTAACCCCTAGATATAAAAAAGAAAAAGAAAAAAAGAGAATGATAATGGAGGATGGTGGAAGATCTGGAAAAAGAAATAAAAAAGAGAGAGGAGAGGCGGAAGGAGGGTGATGGCGGAAGCAGGTGGGCAGGCGGTGCGTGGCAGGAAAGAGTACGACGAGGCGGCTGGAGTGTCGTGGTGTGGCGGCGTCATGGCGGCAAGCGGTGGTGTCGGTGGCATAACCCAGATCTGTTGGTGGCAGAGGAGTGGTTCTGGTTAGGTGGCTGGTGGGGGCGGGTAGGATACGTGGGGCTCGTGGTAACAAATCTGGAAAAAAAAAAGTAGTGAAGGCGGCGGCGGTAGGCGGTTCTGGTAAGTGGTGGTGGTCGGAGGGTGGTCGGAGGGTGGTCGGAGAGGGGGCGGCAGTGGTTGTGAGAGGTCGGAGGGTGGTCGTGAGAGGGTGTGGCTGTCGGGGTGACTAGAGGGGTTAGGTGGTGGTGGTTGTGTGGTGTTGTATGAAAAAGGGAAGATGAGTGTTTTTTTGGATTTTTGAATTTTTAGTGTTTTAGAGAGATGAGAAGGATGAATATTATGGGAGATGAGAGAGAAGTAATTGTGAGGAAAAGCTTATATATTGAATTAGGGTAGATTAGTGATTAATTAGTGAAAGCTAGTGAGAGAGTGATGTTAATCTCATTTTGGGAGCACCAATCTCAGCAATCCAATCTTCCTCGTCCAATGGCTCTAAAGAGGACTCAAGGACTCTAAGGGGAAGGGAGGACTCAATTGATCTTTCCTCTCTCTCTCTCTATATATATATATAGAGGTGGGTTCAAATGAGTCCTCCCCTTCCTTTTGAGTCCTTGAGTCCTCATCCAAGCCCTTGGATTAGGAGGATGAAGGGCTAGGATTAGAACATAATGAAAGGTTAGGATTGTGAGACACACACAATCATCTCCTTCAAACCCTAGTATTTATACCCATTTTCCACTCTTTTTCTTCATTTTCACATCCTCTCATTCTCTTTCTCCCTCCCTTCTCTCTCTATATCCTCTAAAAAAACCCCAAAAAAACCCTAAATAAATACTACCCCATGCACGGCCCACCCGCCACCTTCAAACCACCGCCACCTCCTCCTCCCTACACCGCCACCTTCACCACCGCACCGTCCTCCTCTCCACCTTCTTCCTTCTCCTCCACTGTCCTCCTTCACCACCGAGCCCCACCAGTCCCACGCCCCCACCGAGCCCCACCACCAGCCCCCATCCACCCACTGCCGTCGCTTCCCTCCCCACCACCGAGCACCACCAGCCCCCATCCCTGCCGCCTCCTTCTTCCCCTGCCGCCGCCTCTTCTCCCCCCGTGTTGCCGCCTCCTTCTCCCCCCTGCCGCCTCCTTCTTCCCCCTGCCGCCGCCTCTCCTCCTCATTTCTTTCTCTTTTTTTTTTTTTCTTTTTTTTTTTCAGATTTGCACTACTTTGATTTTTTTTTTCTGTTTTTTTGTTAATGCTTGGTGGAGGATGAGATTATTGTTTGTGGTGGGTGAAGACAAAAAAATCACAACCATTGTTTTTTCATTTTTTTTTCTGATTTTGTATGTTTTTTTGTTTTATTTAAGATTATTGTTTTTTCATTATGTATTTTTTGTTTCTAGATCTAATTTATTTATTTTCAGATTCACTTTTTTTTTTTTTTTCGTTTTTCATTTTTTTTGAATTTCTTATGATTTTCTATTTTATTTTTATCTCGTTTTTTATTTTTTTTGTTATTGATTATTTTTAGATCTAAAATTACACAGTTATGGACTAAAGTGTCACTAGTACATACTAAAGTTTCACTAGTATGTCTTAAAGTTTCACTAGTATGTACTAAAGTTTCACTAGTAAGTACTAAAGTTTCACTAGTACGTACTAAAGTTTCACTAGTACGTACTAAAATTTCACTAGTACGTACTAAAGTTTCACTAGTACGTACTAAAGTTTCACAATTATGGACTAAAGTTTCAAAATTATGGACTAAAGTTGCACTGGACTAAAGTTATCTTATTAAGGACTGAAGTTACTATATTAATGACTATAGTTACATTAGTATGGACTGAAGTTACACTAGAAAAGACTGAAGTTACCTAAACATGAGTTACACTATAATTGACTAAAGTTACACAGTTAATAAATGAAGTTTCACTAATAAAGGTTAAAGTTACACTTATTAAAATATTAAAATTAATTCATATTTTAACTTAAAGTTACGCAATTAAGAATTAAAGTTATACTCATAATAAAACTAAAATCACATAAATTTGTTTTAAAATTATATAAATTCAAAATTATAAGTCGAAATCACATTTTAGTTTAAAGTTACAAAAATAATGGTTGAAGTTACACTCTTAATGACTAAAGTTAGCCTCATAAAAAGGCAAAAATTACATAAACTTATCTTAAAGTTACATAAATTCAAATTTATATACTCGAAATCACATTTTATTTTGAAGTTACACAAATAATGGTTGAAGTTACACTCTTAATGACTAAAGTTACCCTCATAAAGAGGTAAAAATCACATAAACTTATCTTAAAGTTACATAAATTCAAATTTATATACTCGAAATCAAATTTTATTTTGAAGTTACACAAATAATGGTTGAAGTTACACTTTTAATGACTAAAGTTACATCATTATGTACTCGTAATGTAGGTGAAAGTCATTAAAACCCACTCATTTGGTTCTAATCTTGTCCCTTCATTTTGTTCTAATCTTGTCCAGTCATTTTTCTTTTAATCTTAGCCTTCCATCTTGTTCTAATCTTGTCCCTCCATCTCTTTCATCCAAAGGGCAAGATGAGGACTCATGGACTCATTTTTAAAGGTGGACTCATTATAACTTGACTCTCTATATATATATATATATATATATATATATATATATATATATATATATATATATATATATATATATATAGAGAAAGGATCAAGAGAGTCCATCTCAAAAGAGTGAGTCCATGAGTCCTCTTTGTGACCATTGGATGAGGGAGATGGATGGTTGAGATTGATACTCCTAAATGGTCATTAATACCACTATCTCTCTACTTTTCACTAATTAATTACTAATCTATCCTAATTCAATATATAAGCTTTTCCTCCCAATTACTTCTCTCTCATCTCACACAATATCTATCTTCTCCTCTCTCTCTAAAACCCTAATAAATTCAAAATCCCAAAATAATACCCATCCTTCATTCAACACAACCACCACCACAAAAACAAAACTAGATCTGAAAATAAAAAAGAAATCCCACCACCACCACCACCACCTCCTCCCCTGCCGCCTCCAGACCACCTGCCGCCAGACCACGACGCCGGCCACCAGGCCGCCTGCACCGTCCACCACCCGCGGCCCTCCACCACCAGACCACCGCACGCGGCCCTCCTCCCTATCCACCAACCTCCTCCCTTTTCTCCTCTCCTCTGTCCACCACGGCCCTCCTCTGTCCACCACGGCCCTCCTCCCTTCTTTCACCACCCTCCACTCTTTTTTCCGACCGACCACAGCCATACGACCACCACGGCCTCTGTCAACCACGGCCACCACGGCCCTCCTCCCTTCTTTCACCACCATCCTCCCTTTTCATTTTTCTGATTTGTGTTGTTGTGTTTTGTTTAGTTTATTTTTTTTTTTCATTTTTTTAGATCTAATAAAGAGGCTTTGTCTTGTGTTGTGTTTTGTTTAGTTTTTTTTTTTCATTTTTTTGATCTAATAAAGAGGCGTCAAATGTACGTCTACTAAAGTAACACATATTGACTACTAAAGTAACACATATCGTATACTAAAGTAACACATATCTTCTTCTTCTTTTTTTTTTCTTTTTTCAGATTTGTACCATCATCCTTTTCTTTTCTTTTTTTCTTTTTTCAAATCTGAAAAATGGTATGGTTTTGGTGGTGTTCTCATTTCTCTTTTTTTTCTTTTTCCTTTTCTTTTTCTTCTTCAGTTTTGCTTAAATATTTGTTTTGTTTATTTTTCTGTTTTTCTTTGTTTTTTAGATCTGAAAAGGTGGGTCACACTTTAATGACGTCTATTAAAATATCACATATTATTTATTAAAGTAACACATATTGTATATTAAAGTCACACATATTGTATATTAAAGTAACACATATTATATATTAAAGTAACACAAATTCTCTATTAAAGTTACACATATTGTATATTAAAGTAACACAAATTCTCTATTACAGTTACATGTCTTATTTATTAAAGTCACATATATCAAAGTAACACATATTATTTATTAAAGTAACACAAAATGACCTTAAAGTTATATAATGACTGAAGTTACACTTTTAGTATCTGAAGTTACCCATATAATGACTGAAGTTACCCATATAATGACTGAAGTTACACAGTTTTTTTTGTTGAAGTTACACATTTTTTTATATGTTTTATGTTTTTTTTTTTAATTTGTTATGTTTTTATTTTTTTATTTTAGATTTCGTTTTTTTATTTTTTTATGGTGTTTATATTTCTATATCTAAAGTTACACTATTTTAGACTAAAGTTATATAACTGAAGTTACATAGGTTTGGACTGAAGTTACAGAGATTTGGACTGAAATTTGACTAGTTTGGACTGAAGTCACACTAGAAAAGACTAATGCATAAAATTACACTATAAATGACTAAAGTTACACAAATAATAATTGAAGTTTCACTAATAAAGTAAAATGTTACACTCATAAAAATGCTAAAATTTAATTGTATTTTGGGTTAAAGTTACACATATAAGGCTTGAAGTTACACAAATAATGGTTGAAGTTACAATCAGAAAAGGCTAAAATCACATAAAATTGTCTTAAAGTTACATAAATTCAAATTCATATAGTCGAAATCACATTTTAGCTTGAAGTTACACAAATAATGGTTGAAGTTACACTCGTAGTGACTGAAGTTACACTCATAAAAAGGCTAAAATCACATAAACTTGTCTTGAAATTTCATAAATTCAAATTTATGTAGTCGAAATCAAATTTTAGTTTGAAGTTACAAAAATAATGGTTGAAGTAACACTCGTAGTGACTGAAGTTACACTCCTAAAAAGGCTAAAATCACATAAACTTGTCTTGAAGTTTCATAAATTCAAATTTATATAGTCGAAATCACATTTTAGTTTGAAGTTTCATAAATAACGGTTGAAGTTACACTCATAATGACTGAAGTTACACTCATAAAAAGTCTAAAATAACATAAATTTGTCTTGAAGTTTCATAAATTCAAATTTATATAGTCGAAATCACATTTTAGTTTGAAGTTTCACAAATATGGGCTGAAGTTACACTCACAAATCTCAGAAATTCAAAAGTGCTCAAAAGTGATTAACTAAAGGCTAGAGAGAGAAAGTTAATTAATTAGTGCATAGGTAATGATTAGTGTTAAGTGTGCTTTTGTCTCTACAATCTCATCCATTCATCTCCCTCATCCAATGGCCAAGATGAGGACTCATGGACTCACAAAAATTGGTGGACTCATAAGAACCTATCTCTCTATATATATATATATATATATATATATATATATATATATATATATATATAAAAGATCATGTAAGTTCTCATAGGAAAGTTGAGTACATAAGTCCTCATATAGGCCATTGGATCTTAGAGATGGATGGCTGAGATTGAAGCTCCCAAAAAAGGATTAGTGGCTAATTTTTCACTCTCTCTCATCTTTACTAATTAACCACTAATCCCATCTTAATTCAATATATAAGATTTTCCACTCAACCACTTCTCTCTCATCCCACATAATTTCATTCCTTCATCTCTCTCTAAACTCCAAAAAAATCAAAAACCCCAAAAAATCAAAAACCCAAAAAATCCAAAACCCAAAAAATTCAAAAACCCAAAAAATTCATCAACCTCCCTCACTCTCTTTTATCTCCCACCTCCGTCATTACCGAACACCGGCGAACATCGCCGGCCAAATTTAAAAAAAAAAAAAAAAAAAAAATTTCAGATCTTATTTTTTCGGCCTCGCCTCAACCGCACCTGCTCCTCGCCGTGCCTCCTTCTCGCCGCCCTCTCCTGCCGCCTCCTCTCTTCTTCTTCTTTTCTCTTTTCTTTTTTTCTTTTTTCAGATTTGCACCCTTCTTTTTAGATCTTGTTTTTTTTCTTTTTTTCTTATCTCTTCTCTCATGCCGTCCCTCCACCACCCTTTTTTTTTTGAATCTATATTTTTTATTTTTTAGATCTCGTTTTTATATTTCAAATTTTTTATGTTTGTTACTTTTTTGTGATTAGTAGTGTTGTTTCACTAAAGTTTCACATAAAATGACTGAAGTTACACTTTTATTAACTGAAGTTACACATATAATGACTGAAGTTACACATTTTTTTTACTGAAGTTACACATTTTTTTCACTGAAGTTTTTTTCTGAATATATATTTTTATTTTTTAGATCTCGTTTTTTATTTTTATGTTTGTTTCTTTTTTTTAGATCTCAAAAATCACCATCTTTTTTTTTTGTTTGTGGTTAGTGGGTTGGTTCATTGAAGTTACACATATAATGCCTGAAGTTACACATATAATGACTGAAGTTACACTTTTAATAACTGAAGTTACACATATAATATGACTGAAGTTACACATTTTTTTTTTTTCAAATTTCTTATGTTTTTATTTATTTATTTTAGATCTCGTTTTATTTTATAATAACACCCATTTCTAAATCTACTTTTTATTTTTCCAGATTTACTTTTAATTTTTAATTTTCTTTTGTTGATGATATTTGTCCTATTTTCATTTGTCATCTTTTTTCTTTTGTTTTAGTTGATTGATGTTGTTTAATGACTGAAGTTACACCATTTTAGACCGAAGTTACACCATTTTAAACTGAAGTTACACCATTTTGGACTGAAGTTACACTAATAAGGACTAAAGTTACACTAGGAATGACTAAAGTTACACAGTATTAAACTATTAAGGACTAAAGTTACCTAAACATGTCTTAAAGTTACATGAATTCAAATTAAAATACACAATCACATTTAGTATAAATGACTGAAGTTACCTAAAAATGACAAAAGTTACCTAAACATGTCTTAAAGTTACACATATATGTCTTAAAATTAAAGTTACAAATAAGGTTTGAAGTTACACTCGTAAAGACTAAAGTTACATTCATAAAAATGTTAAAATCAGATAAATTGTCAAAGTTACAAAAATTGAAATTTATATAGTCGAAATCATATTTTGGGTTAAAGTTACAGAAATAAGGGTTGAAGTTACACTCGTTATGACTGAAGTTACACTCATAAAAAGGCTAAAATCATATAAACTTGTCTTAAAGTTACATAAATTCAAATTTATATAGTTGAAATCACATTTTAGTTTGAAATTACGCAAATAAGGGCTGAAGTTACACTCGTAATGACTGAAGTTACACTCATGAAAAGGCTAAAATCACATAAACTTGTCTTGAAGTTTCATAAATTCAAATTTATGTAGTCGAAATCACATTTTAGTTTGAAGTTACATAAATATAGGTTGAAGTTACACTCGTAATGACTGAAATTACACTCATAAAAAGGCAAAAATCACATAAACTTGTGTTGAAGTTTCATAAATTCAAATTTATATAGTCGAAATTTCATTTTAGTTTGAAGTTACACAAATAGAGGCTGAAGTTACACTCATAAATCTCAGAAACTCAAAAGTGCTCAAAAGTGATTAACTAAATGGTAGATAGAGAAACTTAATTAATTAGTGCATAGGTAATTGATTAGTGTTAAGTGTGTTTTTGTCTCTACAATATCATCCATTCATGTTCCTCATCTAATGGCTAGGATAAGGACTCATGGACTCAAAAAAAAATGGTGGACTCACAAGAACTAAAGTTATTACATGAACTAAAGTTTGTAACTCATGAAACTATATTAATCTACATAACCATTTAATTGCACAACAGTGGATCCTTTTCTGAAAATAAGTGTCCAATTTTAGAGAGGAAATATACAATTTAAACTACCGAGTATAATATAAGCCATTACCAAGAAACTAAAGAGACAAAGATAAGCCAAAAGTGCCATAAGACATTTTGGCTAGTGCTATGGCGAGAAATCAGCTCATTTACGTCTGTAACGCACTTGTTCAACAGTATACCTATTAGCCCACTAAAACCTTGAATCAAGAGATAACTGAAAGTTGTGTTCGTACGCATAATGCTTCAATTTCAGCAACGCCTTCATAGCCTTGACTCCAACCACCACCCTGCAGTAGCTCACAATTAAAAGGTTTTTGCTCAAGACATAATAGCCGTTACATATTCTGTAACAATGGCCCATTTTTGGTATTCCATAAATTAATACTTGAAGATAAATGTCAAAACTATTGTTATTGGCACGTGAGCGAAATTACGCTAAACAACAAATTCAAGACCCAAAATAAAATAGTGCACTAAAAAATGTTAGCATTTCAGGACAATAAAATGAGTTTCAATTCAATGAAATCGATTTAAATCTCGGTATAATTTAGACCAATGCACTCCCAAACTAATCATAGGTAAGGACCATGCAAATCTTGGTCAGATAAAGTCTGAAAAACTTATCTCCAACGACTCTAGAACCAAATTTAGACTTATCGAACTACGAATATAAATATATAATTATATACGATTTGATTCGATGCATAATCAGTTTCATTATAGGGCCATATATTCACTTCTATCTACTCGTAGCTACAATGTACCACCACACAGCTTTGGCGCATGATATAACACACAGAGCATTATTTCATGAGACTGAATAACCAAAATCATAATGAGAATGGAAACAGTTGGGGACGGCTTGTTTTAACTTCCAAGTTCCAGCCACATGTGAATGCCTATAGTTGGACTTGAAACCTGCATTGTGAAATTAAAATTAAAAGGCGAAAGCTTGATTGTGATGAATTAAATCAATAAAATACTAAGTGTGAAATAAATAAAGGCTAATCATAGGTGAAGTGCAAGTAAATGTCCAGGCCACCCCAAATCACAAATCCACCCTTGCTTGAAATTCAATAGTATAACATATGTTAACCCTTGAGAAAAAATAAATCTTTTTTTTTTTTGGCAGCGGTAAAACTAAAGTAACTACAATTCCCGAGCTCTTCTAGCTAGCTCATGGGCTATACTATTGAGTGAACACGGGATGAAACTAAAACAAATATAGTGAAAGTAAGGAAATATAGTTTCCATATCGCTTAGGATGCTAATGATCCTATGATGACGGCTCTCCACTCCTGCAATTTGATATAAGACTGTAAGGCAATCCGACGACACATGAAGATGAGTTATATTAGAGTAATAAGCCCATTTGACGACATCCCAGATCCCCAACGCTTCTGCTTGAGTTGCATTCTGTGCACTGATTTTTTCTGCATGGATGTAAATTTGATTACTTTTATCATCGTAGACTACCCATCCGATAGATGCTTGACAAGAAGAAACCCGGCTTGCATCCACTTTTATGCGATAAATGGGACATGAATCACCATTTCCGATTATGAAGAATGGGTAATAATTTCTTATGTATTCCTTGAGCGTATCAAAGTCGTTCCTAATCCCTTCTAAAGAAATAAAATCAGAACTGTTATCGCCATCAAAAGCATGAAGGACCGAATCTAGAGTCTTTCCTTGGAATCTAAAGAAATGATGTAACGAGAAATAAGTATCGGTGAATACTTTTTGGTTACGTAGAATCCAAATAGTCCATATGATAGACATGAAAGCAGCTGTTTCTCTTCCTTTATCATCATGAGATTCAAGGTACTTGATCCAATTGATAATCCAGTCTTCAATCGGTTGAATAGAGTTATTCTCAGTTCGAATGCCCAAAGAGGAGCCTGCCTATATTCTGCGTGAAATCTCACAATCCCGGAATAAGTGAGCAACGGTCTCTAGGGCTCCTAGATCGTTACAAATCGGGCATGAGTAATCAATAATAATGCTTCTCTTCTTAAAATCTGCCCCTACCGGTATAGACTGAGTTAGAATTTTCCATAGGAGAATTTTCCAGCCTTCCGGTATCCTTAGCCGCCAAAGTTTTAATTTGCAAAACTTTCTTCCCTTAATGATAATTCTTCCTTTATCTTTATCTTTACCGTGCTTTCCTAAAAAGAGGTTTAAAGTATAAGCATATCCACTCTTAGTTGTATAATCCCCTGATGACGTATGAATCCAATAAATGAAGTCTTCATTGACGGAAGGGCAAATTGGTATTGCTTTAATTTTCTCCCCCCATGAATCAGGAAGGAGATCATGAATAAGATCATCATTCCATTTTAAAGAAGGCAGGATGAGATCTTTTATCCTAAGATCACACATTGAGGGCGGTGGTTCAAAACCAAATCTAGTAATTCGTGGAGGAGTTTCCCCATCGATCCAACTTGTATTCCATATATTTAGATCCGAATTAGGGCTGATTTTCCAGTTAATGTTAGGAATAATCATCCTTAAACCATGAATGATACTTCTTGCTCCCCAAGATATGCAGGTTTCTTTTTTAATAGCCATAACATTTGTAGTAGAGTCCTTCTTTAAAACCTTGTTATAGAAAATTCTACTAACCAGCGAATGTTTTTCACGTAAAATTTGTCATGCAATTTTACCTAATAATGCCTGATTTACGCATTGAATATTTCGAATACCTAATTCTCCTGATGATTTAGGAATACTTAGAAAATATTTACTACACCAATGGACCGTCCTGCTTGATCTCCTCCCTGCCCACCAAAAATGTGACAAAAGAGAGTTTATCTTATTTGCCACACTTACCGGTATTTTGAATACCGATAGAATGAAATTAGAGATAATGGATAGAACAGAGTTTATCAAAGTAAGCCTTCCCGCTAGTGATAGAAAAACTGCATTCCATGAAGAAATTCTTGCCTTAACCTTATCAACTAGATTTGCAAAAAATTCTTTTTTGGAGTGGCCCAAATCAGATTCAATACCGAGGTATTTACCAATTCCTTTATTTCCTTTGATATTGAATCTCTTCATTCCTTTTTGGGAAGATAGTAATGTCGTACTAGGACTGAATATGATCGCAGATTTGTTTGTGTTTATAGCTTGTCCTGACGCTCTGTAGTAATCATTTAGGATTCCCTTTAAACGAGTAATTGCATCCTCCTTATCTTGTATGAAAAAAATGGAATCATCCGCGAAGAACAGATGAGATATTGCAGGCGTTCCTCTTCCAGGGGAGATTCCATGAATAAATCCATCCTCTTGAGCAGCACATAGATTTTGAGAGAGAACTTCCATACATAGAATAAACAAGAAGGGAGATAACGGATCACCTTGTCTTAGCCCACATTTGGGCTTAAATTGCTCCATTGGTGTTCCATTTAATAAGACTTCATATGATACCGATGTAACACAACCCATAATAAGATTGGTGAGTTTAGAAGGAAATCCGAATTTATTTAGGCTTGCTTCGAGAAAATCCCATTTAATACGATCAAAAGCCTTACTCATATCCACTTTAAAAGCGAATCTGCCACATTTTCCCACCTTATGATTACTAATATTTTCAATAAGCTCATGCGCAATAAGAATGTTAGCACCAATATATCTTCCCTTAACAAAGGCATTCTGGAATGGGCTTATAAGATAGGTCATTACGCGTGACAGACGATTTGAGATACATTTAGTCACAATTCGCATGATAACATTGCATAGACTTATGGGTCTATAATCTTCTATCTTTTGAGGGGCATTACATTTTGGTACGAGTGTAATAAAAGTTCTATTTAATTCAGATAAGATATTGCCTTGATTAAGAATTGAAAGAGCAGCAGAAGTAACATCTTCCTGAATTGTGTGCCAGCATTTTTGGTAAAACATAGCCGGAAAGCCATCAGGGCCAAGAGATTTAAGAGCTCCCATCTGAAAAACTGATTTCCTTACCTCTTGCCCCAAAAAAGGTTTATTTAAATAGTCAATGTCGTCATCTCGTATTTTGAACGAACCTTTTCCAATATATGTAAATGATGCGATGAAGTTGTTGGTATTACGCTTACCAAAGTTTCCGGATTATAAAGATTATGGAAAAAGGCTTGAAAATGTTCACCAATAACTTTCTGATCGTAAGACCATACCCCATTATTATCCTTTATACAACTGATAAAATTGCTTCCAGCCCTACCCTTAACCCAATTGAAGAAAAATTTCGTATTTGTGTCCCCATCTACATTCCATTTTACTTTTGCACGTTGCTTCCAGTATACGGACGATGCCTTAGCAAATTCAGTGACCTCTGCATTTGCATTTTCATGAAAAATCTCATTCCCCGAAGCTATAGTATCATCCATAGCATTTTCAAGTTGTTTGTCAAGAAAAAATAAATCAAAGCCCAGAATATAGAGATAAATATACAAAAAAAATATGTTATATTTCGCAAATACAACTTATGGTTGTAAAAGGGAGGACAAAAGGTTGGAAGAGTATTAGACTAAGACCCGTGAAAAACACCGATGACCGATAATATCCATCAAATACATTTCTTCCCCTCATGAACACGCCACTACCTTTATCTCCTCCACCGATAATATCCGTCAATGACATTTCTTAATTCCAACAATATAGTACCTCCGTTCAACTTTTATCTTCCCATTTCTCCCATATATGTGAGGAGTACTATATTGAAATTGGAAGATAAAAGTTGAACAGAGGGAGTAACATTAAAGTAACATAAAAATTTAAACAACAACTCAATTCATGAATTCAGTTGTAAAATAATTAAAAATATATATATTATACTAACTTTTGGGGGTTTATTTGTTTGCTTTGAATAGATAAAGCAAGCTCCAAGTTTTGATCTCCACTGATGGTCTTCAATCGTTTTTTCTTGTTCAATCTCCATTGTCTCTTGGATTTCTATCTCCTCAACACATACTTGTTGAATTTTTTCAGATTCTTCCTTTATAACAGTAAAATAGTACAATATGAGATTTTAAAGTTGGAATTCTTGAGATTTTTGTTTCTTCCTTTATACTATTCAAATTTCTTTACTGGAGTGGATTGTTGGGGATCTAAAAGTTGGAGAGTATTAGAGTGTTAGGAATTGAAATTTTGTTTTGATGAGAGAATTGAATTGATTTGTTGAGATGATAATAATGAGAGGGTGGGTAGAAGTTTAAGAGTTTTTTTGGTGAACTGTGATATGCCTAGCATGCTTCTTTCTCGAATATTGAAATTATTATATCTGTATTAGTGTC